>JAVIAB010000107.1:25522624-25675124 GCA_032433765.1 Megaustenia siamemsis
GGCCACTGCAAAAATTACAAAAGACAGTAAAATTTATACAGGAAACGACATTGCTGATATAGACAATACTTCGGGGGAACGAAAGATAGATAGACTAGAAGGGATAAGGGGTTAAGGCAAAGAAATGCAAATGAATGCATAAAAGTGCGAAGCTGCAGTAAAGCTGAATTCGAGGAAAAATTGAAAAAAAAAATAAAAAATGGTATGTTAGAAGCTTTACGTGATTAATAGACGACACAGATTCGAACGACGTTTCGGCCCAAGGGATAACAAGGGATAACTAGAAGGGATAACAATTGAAGAAGCCATAAGAAGAGCAAAGAATCGCAGATTGTAACTCCCCCTCAGCGCCAAAGGCAATGGAGGAGGGATAGAAGATAGAACTTGTTATTGCTTTGTTTCTCAAATACGGAAAGTTGATACCACTTTTTACTTCTTTTTTAAAAATGTTCTTTATAAACATCAAAAGGCAGGACAAAGTGACCAAATATAATGTCTCATCCCGAGCCAAACTCCCACCATCATGGCAATCTCCTATGAGTCGGAGATTAAGGTGGCTGGGTCATGCAAGAAGAGTGTCAAACAATTGTACTCCCAATAAATATTGTATGGAGCTGTGTGTCTCATCCGTTTTGATCATGTTTCGATATTCCAATTGTTTACGATGAATGATGATATCGTATGAACAGTTGGCTGTGTTCATTTTATCAAAAGATGGACGGGTGAACATATGACAATATCCGCTATCAAAAGATGGACAGGTGAACATATGACAACGTCCACTATCAAAAGATGGACGGGTGAACATATGACAACGTCCACTATCAAAAGATGGACGGGTGAACATATGACAACGTCCACTATCAAAAGATGGACAGGTGAACATATGACAATATCCGCTATCAAAAGATGGACGGGTGAACATATGACAACGTCCACTATCAAAAGATGGACAGGTGAACATATGACAACGTTCGCTATCAAAAGATGGACAGGTGAACATATGACAACGTCCACTATCAAAAGATGGACAGGTGAACATATGACAACGCCCACTATCAAAAGATGGACGGGTGAACATATGACAACGTCCACTATCAAAAGATGGACAGGTGAACATATGACAACGTCCACTATCAAAAGATGGACGGGAGAATATATGACAATATCCGCTATCAAAAGATGGACGGGTGAACATATGACAACGTCCACTATCAAAAGATGGACGGGTGAACATATGACAACGTCCACTATCAAAAGATGGACGGGTGAACATATGACAACGTCCACTATCAAAAGATGGACAGGTGAACATATGACAATATCCGCTATCAAAAGATGGACGGGTGAACATATGACAACGTCCACTATCAAAAGATGGACAGGTGAACATATGACAACGTTCGCTATCAAAAGATGGACAGGTGAACATATGACAACGTCCACTATCAAAAGATGGACAGGTGAACATATGACAACGCCCACTATCAAAAGATGGACGGGTGAACATATGACAACGTCCACTATCAAAAGATGGATGGGTGAACATATGACAACGTCCACTATCAAAAGATGGACGGGAGAATATATGACAATATCCGCTATCAAAAGATGGACGGGTGAAAATATGACAACGTCCACTATCAAAAGATGGACGGGTGAACATATGACAACGTCCACTATCAAAAGATGGATGGGTGAACATATGACAACGTCCACTATCAAAAGATGGACGAGTGAACATATGACAACGTCCACTATCAAAAGATGGACGGGTGAACATATGACAACGTCCACTATCAAAAGATGGACGGGTGAACATATGACAATATCCGCTATCAAAAGATGGACGGGTGAACATATGACAACGTCCACTATCAAAAGATGGACGGGTGAACATATGACAACGTCCACTATCAAAAGATGGACGGGTGAACATATGACAACGTTCGCTATCAAAAGATGGACAGGTGAACATATGACAACGTTCGCTATCAAAAGATGGACGGGTGAACATATGACAACGTTCGCTATCAAAAGATGGACAGGTGAATATATGACAACGTTCGCTATCAAAAGATGGACGGGTGAACATATCTCAACGTTCGCTACCAAAACAAGAGACAGTAAAATGGCGCTCTATGGTAGCAAGCCTAAGGTATTAAGACGGTACTCTTTGAATAAGCATTCAAGAGCTTTAATACATTCAAGAGCTTTAATACATTCAAGAGCTTTAATACATTCATAATCTTCCTGCTTTCAAGATACCCTTCTTATTTGACAACTTACCAACAAGGGACACAACCGGAGCACTGTTACAAAACTCAGCGCATTTAAGTCTGCCCTAAATCACCCACGTTGAAAGGTGTGCCAAATGTCAAGAATCAAATACCGAAAGTGTCACAGTTGTTCTCTCATATTTCAGCCATCAAAACAATCCCGCAAAACGTGCACTGCATAGAAGTGATGTGAGTAAAGTCCCCTGGTTGTTCCCCAACGGAAATTCCCTTTCGTTTATATTTAGATTGTGCAAACAATCAAATGTGAAAGTCACTGTGAATCGCGAATGACGTGGGTCATCAAGATTGTTCATTTGGTACTTGCAGCCGCAGATGATAAAGGAAGGATAGTGAGTGTTTGAAGATGTTGGAATGGGTAGGTTGGAGGAATGAGCAAGGAACAGATGATTTGTATTAGCCACTCATTTCAGGGGAAGAGGTATGTTTACAACACACGGATAAATCCACAAATAATGAACAGGAAAAAAAAAACAACGAAGAATAGGTAATGTTCTAGTTTAGGGGCATATATTAAAGTGATCTTCCTTCATTTGGCGTCACAATAAAACTACAGCGGTTCTAAAATATTAAAAATGAACTCTACGTTCAGCAATGTCCATCACTGATGCAAATTATTAACATTTCAGGTTAGGGTTCTTTCCTCTTCTTTGTTCTATCTTTCCTCCATTGCCTTTTGCGTCGAGGGGAGATACAATCTGCTATTCTTTGCTCTTCTGTTGGCCTCTTCTGGTGTTATCCCTCCTAGTGACTCTAGTATTCCCTTTATCCATCTCTTTCTCGGTCTTCCTCTTAAACTGGCGTTTTCGTTGCGTTTGTTTGTGGCTCTTTGAGTCATTGTTAGCTCATTTTGTCTTGTTATGTGGTCGAAATAATTTATCTGTTGTTTCCTTATGTATTCGATGGCTGGTTCAATTTCGAGTTTCTTCCTCAGGTCAGTGTTTCTTACTCTGTCCCTTAAGCTGTTTCCTGTCATTCTTCTGACACATTTCATTTCGGTGGTCGTTATCTTTCTTATTGTTCTAGAGTCCAGCGTCCAATTCTGGCACTGATAGCACAGAGTTGGTAGAAACATTGATTTACCATCAATCACTGGTAGCATAAAGGGAGCCGCGATTGCTCAGTGGTTAGTGAACTGGACTACAAAGGACAAGAGGTAGGGTTCGATCCCAACCGACGGCTTCCGGGTTCACCCAGTCTTTAATGGGTACCGGATTTTTTCTCGTAAAGTAAAGCGGCACGGGCGTAATACTGACATCATTACTCCAAAAATTGTGTGTCGAAGGTCTGTAAAATGTATGGTCACTAACACCATATTCCCTATACGCCACTTGGTGTGACGGGGGTACTTTACTTTTTACTTTTACTGGTAACACAAGCAACAGCCCCTACTCTGCGACAGAACTAGCACAGCGGTAGAGGAGAACAATGTAACATACACACAACAGTGCTCAGTGCGAAAATAATGGAGAAACAATCTCGGCTTAATGTTAGAGTTAGGAAACACATGACTTTACCCTCGCGTTGTTTCTCCTTTCTTTACAATTAAGGGACTTAATTTACTTACTTAATCCTCTTTGTTATAAGCATTTATTTACTTAATCCTCTTTGTTATAAGCATTTATTTACTTAATCCTCTTTGTTATAAGCATTTACTTACTTAATCCTCTTTATTATAAGCATTTATTTACTTAATCCTCTTTGTTATAAGCATTTATTTACTTAATCCTCTTTGTTATAAGCTTTTATTTACTTAATCCTCTTTGTTATAAGCATTT
Organism: Megaustenia siamemsis; assembly: GCA_032433765.1. Classification (NCBI taxonomy): domain Eukaryota; kingdom Metazoa; phylum Mollusca; class Gastropoda; order Stylommatophora; family Ariophantidae; genus Megaustenia; species Megaustenia siamemsis. The sequence goes on from JAVIAB010000107.1 coordinate 25,526,700, forward strand.
ATTTACTTAATCCTCTTTGTTATACGCATTTATTTACTTAATCCTCTTTGTTATACGCATTTATTTACTTAATCCTCTTTGTTATACGCATTTATTTACTTAATCCTCTTTATTAAAAGCTTTTATTTACTTAATCCTCTTTATTATAAGCATTTACGTACTTAATAATTCCTCTTTATTATAAGCATTTATATCTATCTATTGACCTTTCGAGCCGCAGCCGGCCCATAGGGCGTAGACCAAGATACTCCCTCTCTTATCTGAATTTTTTGTTCCAGCAGTTTTCAATTCTGTCACTGCATCTATCCATCTTCTTCTTCTTTTCTCTTTTCACTGATACCTAAAAGGTGTCGTGGTTTATATCACTTGTCGTTCTTGAGCTGCTCGAATTGTCTGAATTAGTGATTTTCCTTTGTTGTTACATGTCTCTGTCACTGCATCTATCCATCTTCTTCTGGGTCTTCCTCTTGGTCTTTTCCCATGCATTCTCGAGAAGAACGCCCTTGATGGTGATTGATAAGGATTCATTCTGACCAGGTGGCCAAACCATTTAAGTTGTTTTCGTTCTATATATTCTTGGCAGGGTTTTGTTCCTACTATTTTTCTTATGGTTTCATTTGATATTCTATCTCTTCTTGTGTTGTTTGTTACTTTTCTCAAGCATCGCATCTCACATGTATTGATCTTTCTTAAATGTGATTTAGAATGGGTCCATGTTTGACTTTCATAGCACAAAGTTGGTATGAAGATGCTATTTATCATTTGTTGTTTAGCTGGCATAGAAATGTTTGGATGTCTTAGCAATGGTGAAAGCTGGTATGTGACAGCATTTGCTTTTTGTATTCTCATGTCAATTTCTCTGTCTAGTTTTCCATCTTCTGTGAACATTGTGTCTAAATACTTGAATTCCTCTACTTGTTTTATTTCTTTATCTTTCATCTTAATGTACTTACTTAATAATTCCGCTTTATTATAAGCATTTACTTACTTAATAATTCCGCTTTATTATAAGCATTTACTTACTTAATAATTCCGCTTTATTATAAGTATTTACTTACTTAATCCTCTTTATTACAAGCGTTTACTTACTTAATCCTCTTTATTACAAGCATTTACTTACTTAATCCTCTTTATTCGGAACATTTACTTACTGGTGGAATGACATAACATGTAGAAGCCAGACAGATTGTATGCTAACAAGAAAATAGAACAAGAAAAGAGTAACCGACAGCAGAGCTTTCCTTAATATCACAGACAACACGGACAATTACATGTTATGATTACACTCAGACAGCCAAAAACAAAGAGAATATACGCAAACAAACAAAAAGAACTGACAATGAAAATAAAACAATTAAAATATCAAGAATGAAGGAAAACCTTAGAATGAAAACTAACAGAAAGATTCAAGATTTTAAACTCCATAATGAAGTAAGCACAATAGAAGAAGAGTAGAAGCAGTTTAAGAAAACATTAACCAACATCACATCAACAGTATGTGGAATAAAACTAAGGACAAAAGAAGGGAAGAAGAACAGCACATAACGGGACGTTGCAATCAGTGAAGCAATTAAATAAAAGAACAAACTATTTAAAAATTGGAGAAGAAGATTCAAGAAGAATTTGAAAAACATACCTTAGTTCGAAAAAAAGTTAAAATGATCAAAGAAGCTAAGTAAAACACCTAAACAAAATTCGGACAAAAGTTGAGCAGGGACTTCAAGACAGGCATAAGAGATTTCTACAAAACAGTAAAAGCAACAAGTAAAAAAGTAAAGTAAAGTACCCCCTGTCACGCCAAGTGGCGTATAGGGAATATGGTGTTAGTGACCATAAATTTTACAGACCTTCAGCACATGATTTTTGGGGTAATGTGGTCGGTATTACGACCGTGCCGCTTTACTTTCCCAGAAAAAAATCCGGTACCCATTAAAGGCTGGGTGAAGCGAAAGCCGTCGGTTGGGATCGAACCCTACCTCTTGTCCTTTGTAGTCCAGTTCACTAACCACTGAGCTATCGCGGCTCCCAAAAGCAACAAGACTGACCTTATAAATGACAAAGACGGACAGCCAACATCAAATAACCAACATATGCAACAGAGATAGATTGAATATTTCGAAGACCTATTGAACATAGTACCAAACTACTAATAACACAACAAAAACCACGCAAAAATGCACAAACGCTGATCCCAACATCATGAAAGAAGAAATCGAAGAAGTAACCAAATATGCACCCCGAAATAAAGTACAAGAGATAGATAACATACCAGTATAAATAATATCAGCAGCAGGAGAAACAGGAGTTACATGGCTGCACAGAATATTCAATGCAGCATGACACAAACAAAAAGCCCCTGAAGACTGCCAAATGGTAATCATCGTACCAATATTGAAAAATAAAGGTAGCAAAGGAGACTACAATCAATATAGGAGTATATCTCTTCTCAGCCATGTAGGAAAGCTATACGCCAAAATTATGTTGGAAAAGGCTGAGACAAATAATAAAACTACAATTAAGCGATTCTCAAATGAGGTTCCAAAAAAAACATTGGATGTACTGACGCTCTATTCACCCTTAAACAGCTAGCAGAAAAGACGACAGAACACGGCCACATTTTATGCACAGCTTTTTACACCAAAAAAAAATTATTAAATAATATTCGACCGAGTAAACAGACAACAACTATGGAAGATACTAACAACATACGGAGTAAGCCAACATTTAACCAAACCTAATTAAATGTCTCTACATCAACAGCAGCTGCACAGTCAGAGCAGCAGCAGGTTATACAGACCACTTCGAAGTTAGATCATAAGTAAGACAGGGGAGCGTACTATCCCCTCTATTGTTTATTACATACATGGGCTATACATGCAAGTTAGCCAATCCATCAGAGACAGAAGAGCTTGAGGAGTTTCTATTTGCACACGATCAGAAACTAATACATGGAAAAATAGAAGCCCTACAAGAACACATAACGCCCATTTAGGCAACTTCCTTCACTTGTTGTGCGTTCACTTCCTGGTTCTGCGCGAGCAGCTGTTGGTTTCTGGGAATCAACTCACTGAACTCTGCTTTGGCTACAAATTCTTGACGGAGAGCTAAGTCGCTAGGCTATGTCCTTCATCAGCAAGACAGTCCTCTCACGAGCGAGCCTTCATCAGTGAGACAGTCCTTTCGCGATCCTTCATTAGTGAGACAGTCCTTTCGCGATCCTTCATTAGTGAGACAGTCCTTTCACGATTCTTCATCAGTGAGACAGTTCTTTCACAAGCCTGCATCAGTGAGACAGTCCTTTCACAAGCCTGCATCAGTGAGACAGTCCTTTCACAAGCCTTCATCAGTGAGACAGTCCTTTCACAAGCCTTCATCAGTGAGACAGTCTTTCATGAGTTTTCACCAGTGAGACAGTTCTTTCACGAGCGAACCTTCATCAATGAGACAGTCCTTTCACAAGCCTTCATCAGTGAGACAGTTCTTTCACGAGCGAACCTTCATCAATGAGACAGTCCTTTCATGAGCCTTCATCAGTGAGACAGTCCTTTCACAAGCCTTCATCAGTGAGACAGTCCTTTCACAAGCCTTCATCAGTGAGACTGTTCTTCAACAAGCCTTCATAAGTGAGACAGTCCTTTCACAAGCCTTCATCAGTGAGACAGTCCTTTCACGAACCTTCATCAGTGAGACAGTCCTTTCACGAGCGAACCTTCATCAGTGAGACAGTCCTTTCACGAGCGAACCTTCATCAGTGAGACAGTCCTTTCACAAGCCTTCATCAGTGAGACAGTTCTTTCACAAGCCTTCATCAGTGAGACAGTCCTTACACGAGCGAGTCTTCATCAGTGAGACAGTCCTTTCACGAGCGAGCCTTAATCAATGAGACAGTCCTTTCACGAGCGATTCTTCATCAATGGGACAGTCCTTTCACAAGCCTTCATCAATGAGACAGTCCTCTCAAGAGCGATTCTTCATCAATGAGACAGTCCTTTCACGAGCGAGCCTTCATCAATGAGACAGTCCTTTCACGAGCGATTCTTCATCAATGAGACAGTCCTTTCACGAGCGAGCCTTCATCAATGAGACAGTCCTTTCACGAGCGAGCCTTCATCAATGAGAAAGTTCTTTCACGAGCCTTCATCAATGAGACAGTCCTCTCATAAGTGATCCTTCATCAATGAGACAGTCCTTTCACGAGCGAGCCTTCATCAATGAAACAGTCCTCTCATAAGTGACACTTCATCAATGAGACAGTCCTTTCACGAGCGATTCTTCATCAATGAGACAGTCCTTTCACGAGCGAGCCTTCATCAATGAGACAGTCCTTTCACGAGCGAGCCTTCATCAATGAGACAGTCCTTTCACAAGCGAGCCTTCATCAATGAGACAGTCCTTTCACGAGCGAGCCTTCATCAATGAGACAGTCCTTTCACGAGCGAGCCTTCATCAATGAGAAAGTTCTTTCACGAGCCTTCATCATTGAGACAGTCCTCTCATAAGTGAGCATTCATCAATGAAACAGTCCTCTCATAAGTGAGCCTTCATCAATGAGACAGTCCTCTCATAAGTGAGCCTTCATCAATGAGACAGTCCTGTCATAAGTGAACCTTCATCAATGAGATAGTCCTGTTATAAGTGAACCTTCATCAATGAGACAGTCCTGTCATAAGTGAACCTTCATCAATGAGACAGTCCTCTCATAAGTGAGCCTTCATCAATGAGACAGTCCTCTCATAAGTGAGCTTTTTTATCAATGAGACAGTCCTCTCACGAGCGAGTCTTCATCAATGAGACAGTTCTTCCACGAGCGAGCCTTCATCAATGAGACAGTCCTCTCATAAGTGAGCCTTCATCAATGAGACAGTCCTCTCATAAGTGAGCTTTTTTATCAATGAGACAGTCCTCTCACGAGCGAGCCTTCATCAATGAGACAGTCCTCTCATAAGTGAGCCTTCATCAATGAGACAGTCCTCTCATAAGTGAGCTTTTTATCAATGAGACAGTCCTCTCATAAGTGAGCCTTCATCAATGAGACAGTCCTCTCATAAGTGAGCTTTTTTATCAATGAGACAGTTCTTCCACGAGCGAGCCTTCATCAATGAGACAGTCCTTTTACGAGCGTGCCTTCATCAATGAGACAGTCCTCTCACGAGCGTGCCTTCATCAATGAGACAGTCCTTTCACGAGCGAGCCTTCATCAATGAGACAGTCCTTTTACGAGCGTGCCTTCATCAATGAGACAGGCCTTTCATGAGGTCCAAATCTGAGTGGACAGAAAGCACACAGACACCCGAGCACAAAACTTGCAATACTGCATGATATTAAGAGAGCAGTGGTTTGATAAGAGGTCGGGCTGAATCCCGATTGACGGTCTCTACTCTTTAACCCAGCTTAAATGGAAACCGGAAATTGTTTCTGGGAAAGAAATATGGCGTTAGCGTAATGCAGACAATATTATCCAAAAATGATCAAATAAATAGCCAATGACACCATATTTCCTATATATAATGTGAGGCCTGGGGGGATCTGTTTTCCTCTCTTATTTTGTTTATGTTTTTAAACTAAAGGGTAGGTGTCCATGAGTTGGAGATCTCTTACTTAGATCGTATCAAAAATGAGAAGAGTTTGCAAAAGGAGTACATCTGATATTTTTACTATTCTTCTTCTACTTCTTTCCTTCCTCATTTGCCTATCAGCGTCGAGGGGAGATATAATTTGCGGTCTTTCGCTCTTCTATTCGCCTCTGCTGCTGTAATGTTTACTAGTACTTCTAATACTCCATCCATCCATCATTTTCGTCGTCGATCATTGGGTCTGGTGTTCTCACAACGTTTGCTGAAGGCTCGTTGTGTTCTGTTTTGATCTTCCTGCCTTGTCACGTGACCATTTTATCTGTTGTTTCTTTATATATTCTATGGCGGGGGCTATTCCTAGCTTTTTTCTCAATTCTTCATTTCGTCATATTTTGACTATTTAACACATGAAATGGTTTGACACCATATCTCGATCGTCTGGCCTGGCAAAGACCATTCTGGGGGTAAATGACAAAGAAAAAAGAAGCAGAGGTAGACAGTGAAAAAGATGTGGGAAGACGACCTAAAAGAATGGATAGACCTCGAAATTGCAAAGTAAAAAGGAATGACTGTAGATAGAGATACAACTGAGAAGATTGATCAAGTCTGTTAGTAGGACCCAAACCATCCCCATAGTTGTAGGATTAACAAGGTAGGTGTCCATATGACGTTCGGTCATTTACGTTTTTGTATTATTTCATCATGAGAATATGAAAGTTGGAATACTTGGTTACAACAGGCAAAATACAGGGAAAAAGAGATCGTGGACGACAAAGAGAGGAGACACTAGACAGCCTGGTGTCATGGCATGGAAAATAGTCAACAACAGAAATGATACGATGCGCTGTTGATATAAGATTGTGGAGGGACATGATCGCCTGCGCCAATCGGTATGGCACATGATGATGATGGCTACTTCCGGACTAAGTAACATACATATCGACCCATAAAGTCTTCTTCAGTAGACAGAAACGTGGAACTCAACGGATTAAAAGAGTAGACAGATATAAACATGGATTAGAGACGATATACTTCTTATCCCAACCATGTTTAACGGCTCATCTTAAACTTTGATAATTATAGTGCGTGATATGAAAGTGGAATCTCAATATCATTGTTTTTGAATAAGTGACATAGTGATTTATATCGGTGCCGTTATGAACTTCCGGGTCATAGTAGTAAGTCTTTCCATAACTTCGTGGCATTACAGACTTAGTAAAACTTTTCAATTTCTCTCTTTCGTAGCCACTGCTCCGAACTCTAACTCTTACAGCCCGATACATCCGACTAAGGAAAGAGCAGCCTTGTTTATTATTTTGTCCGGACGGTGATAATTTTTTCCCCACTCTTTTTTTTTTTTTATTTTATCTGCCAAGAATTCTTTAACGTGCGCGAGAACACACGAGACCTCCTGGTGTTCGTCGTTATTCGAGAGGTCTAGACATTGAATCTCACTATCCGGAGAGACATTACACGTTGTAGTTAGTCGACTGAAGGGACAGTCATTGAGTTTGGATGTAGCAGGAACCATTATATACGGCCATTTTCGTCTTGTTAGACGGTCTAGTGGAGGCTATTGTGTATTTTTTTGAGGTTTAGTTTTTGTTGAACAGCTTCTCTCGTGGCTAATTCTACCAATGTTTGACAAACACACACGGCCACAGAATGAACAAGTCAGGCCCACTGATCCACAGGGTTTTCCATCCTTTTTCATGAGTCTTTTCTCTTCTAAGTTTTGCCTTAGCACAGTCTCAAATGATGTTATACCGTTCCTTATACATGCTCTCCATGATGTGCGATCACTTGCCAGATGATCCCAGTCATATTCACAGATGGAGAAGTCATTCAGAGATGATTTACAGATATCTCTATATTGTAGTTTAGGTCTGCGATATATGCAGCTGAAATATCATTGAGCGAACGTTCGGACACTCCTTTTGTCGTGGTTATGGAGTTTATATGTTTGTTATGTACAGCGAAGTCTACTCCATGTAGACTTGGCTTTTCGACACTTAGACCCCGCCAGAAAAAAAAGTATAATTTTCTTCCTTTACAGAGCCACAGTCTGAGAGTCTTGTTTCTTGTAGGTCAGCAATATCGACATGTAGTCTATTTAGTTCTTTATTTATGAGGCCTCTTGTTCTAATTTGTCCTTCTTTCAGTGTGTTTACTTTAGCAAGTCCATGGCACATGGTCCTTACGTTCCATGTGCCAAGTTTAAACATTGGTGCTTTCTTCCTCATTTCACTTTGCCTACTCTGCCTGGGCACGGTATATGGAGATAGTGCTTTACACAGACGCACTATCCCCCTCTCGACTTCGTTTCAACGGATTTCCGAAGGAGGGACAAAGTCCATACGTTCGGAATTGAAAGAAGGTGCAGGGGATGTCAGAAATATAGTTAACGCCGTCTACTGCCTTAGGGTCACCTTCCTCAGGGACCATTAGTAGTAAATTATAGTAAAGTAAAGTAAAGTAAAGTAAAGTAAAGTAAAGTAAAGTAAAGCAAAGAGCCCCGTCACGCCAAGTGGCGTAAAGGTAATATGGTGTAAGTGACCATCATCTTTTGTAAACCTTCGGCACACGATTTTTGGAGTAATGAGGTCGGTATTACGCCCGTGCCGTTTTCATCATCATCATCATGTTGCTTACCGGTTGCCGTAGGCGATCATCTCCTTCCACAATCTTCTGTATACAGTGCAATTCTGTTGTTGAATGTTTTCTATGCCATGACACCAAGCCGTTTTACTTTCCCAGAAAAAAATCCGGCACCCATTTAAGGCTGGGTGAACCAGGAAGCCATCGATCTCTTGTCCTTTGTAATCCAGTTCACTAACCACTGAGCTGTCGCGGTTCAGGAACTATCAGTATACATGGTTATTTTGCGTTACATGTTTTCAATGACTGAGTGCATGTCTCTACCATGACAGCGGAGATGTTAAGTTTTCAATCAGTGTTCATTGAATGGTTTAGTTAAGACTGAAAACAGCAAAAATGATGAACGAGTCAGCAGTTATTGAGATTGACTGCGTCAATGAAGATTAATAACAGATTGAACGCGCCTTTAGCAGTACCTATGCTTGGGGACACTTCCTCATTCCTAACTACGAACGAAGTTAACTTGAAGATGAAATAAGTTACTCTCCGTTAATAGCCTTAGGGAAGCCAAATTAATAAAGACAGGGCGCTAAAAGCGACAATCAACGATGAAATTACCGCCGTCGGGATCTCTCTCTCTCTCTCTCTCTCTCTCTCTCTCTCTCTGCGATCAAGACTCAATCAGAGTAGGATTCCAGACTCTCTCATGAAGTCAGCTGTCTGTTTAAGCAAATCGATTGCCCCATATAGTTTCTCTTCTAGGGAGGTGGGCGTGGACCAAATTGCTCTTCTCGGGTCTGTGTACTGGGGGCAATCCTGTAGAACATGTTTTGTAGACATATTGTCCAGTGTACAGTGGCATAGGCTGGTTGTACCTATTTTGAATTTGGTGAACATGTGATTCTCATTCTACTGTGGCCAGTGCGTAGACGAAGTATGATGACTTGATCATTCCTTGATAGTTGGTGGTATCCGTTACTCTCGTTATGCTTTGGGTGTTCTAGTTTCCATTTTTCACGGAACTGACCCTTGAGGATGGATTTGGCTTCATCATAACTGAGCGGATGTTTCTCTTGCGGTAATCTCCCTCCCTCTTTAGCTAATTTGTCTGCGAGTTCGTTCTCGTGTATATTACAGTGTGATGGTATCCACTGAATGACTACTCTCTGGAAGTTATTGCATAGTTGGTCCAGGGTTGTTCTCAAGTCATCTAGTTCATTGTTCTTGGGACTTTTTAGAGCTGTTAGTACCGACAGTACATCAGTCAGAATCACCAATTTATTGTGCATGTTGTGTCGGGATCTCAGAACAGAAGTTTACTAAGATCATATTTAAAACGGATATTGTTGAGTTATGATATCATTTACAACAATAAGGCGATCTTTATACAACTTTTGGCTCGACATATTTTACTTAGTCCAATTATGTTTTGGGATGCGAATGTGCTCTCTGCTCATGATGTGCCCGAAAAATGTTGATTGTTTCTTTCTTATGTTTCTTAGGAGCTCCCTTTTTTGAGTTGGCTTCTTTAAAAATTTCCTCATTGGTCTTTTCAGCTGCCCATGGAACTTCCAACATTCTTCTAAGAAATCCCATCTCTGTGACCTGAACTCGTCTTTTCCTTTCTTTGTTTACTGTCCATGACACGCCTCCATAGGTCATAACTGGCTCTATATAACATGGATAAACTCTCTTTCTTACTTCTACTGACATAAATTATTTACATAAGACGTTTTTAATTTTCTAAAATGCTATTTTGGCATGAGTTATTCTGCTTCTTATTTGTGTGGTGCATCTTCCATCTGATGATATTATTGTACCTAAGTAATTGAGGCGTTGTATTTGATTCGGATTTGTACTGTTTATTTTTATGCTGCATGATGATGATGATTGGTTGTTCAATATGTCATAACTTATATTTTCTGACTATTCAGACTGAGACCCATCTTGTTGCTTTCTTTTACTATTAAGTCTATCATTTTTTGTAGTTTGAGCCCCACTTAAGGCTTCTATAATGTGGCACATTTCGTGCACCATCACGTGGGAGTTATTATTTTTAATTTGCTTATTGTGACGTCAGCAGAAAATAATGCGCAATTTTCTTTTTTCTGGCCAGGTTAGGAAAGTGTCTATTTCATACTTTTTTTTAAAAATTAAAATAATTAATAAAAATTAAATGATAAAAAAAGAACCAAATAAAATTGTCTTAATCTTAGCGTAGACCCATTAAGTGTGTGTGTGGATGTATTGTGTCGCTAGTTTACGGTAAAGCCCCGATATCAGCGCCTTTCAGCCCGAATCATCCGTCTTCTACAGTATATTTGCTTAGGAGAAATATAAAAAAAAACAATAAAAAATGGTATAATTACAGCTTTAAGGGAGCCGCGATAGCTCAGTGGTTAGTGAACTGGACTACAAAGAACAAGAGGTAGGGTTCGATCCCAACCGTTTAGTGCCATGAAAAATATACTAACATCAAAACAAATAACCCCAGGGCTAAAACTAAGAATAGCAAAATGTTACATCTTCTCAATATTCGTGTATGGTGCAGAAACATGGACATTAGACAAGAAAGCAGAACAGAAAATTGAAACCTCTGAAATGTGGATATATAGAAGAATAGGTAGAATTGGATGCAAACAAAAGAAAACAAACGATGAAGTTTTAAAACAACTAAAAATGAAAAGAGAACTACTAAACACAATTCAAACTAGACAAATGCAATTTTTGGGGACATATTAAAAGACACAACAGCCTAATAAAAGTAATACTGGAAGGGAAAATACAAGGTAAAAGAGGGAGAGGCAGACCAAGACTAAAATGGACGAATAACATCAAAAGATGGACAAGTCAACCTATGACAATCTGTACCATAAAAGCAAGAGACAGAGTGGAATGGCGCTCCGTGGTAGCTAACCTTCGATGCGGAGACGGCACTCGATGATGATGATGATGAAATTTCCAAGATTGTTACTAAAATGTCACTTTGAGATGTAAAAAAACAGCCGTGCTATATTTTCAATTTTGTTTCGTAAAAATGTCCAGAGAATTTTCCCGAGTAAGATTGATTTTATGAAATATTCTGAAAATGATTAAGTTACATCGACATCCCCACAGGTAAGTCAGTGAGGATGAGGCGAGGGCTTATAATAAATAGAGTGAGGGGAGATTAGTACGGTAATTTTTTTTTAACGTTTTAACGCCGTTAGCAAAAATAATTATTTATTTGTTTATGTGTTAATCCGAGGTGTCAGTTTGAAAATGATGGTGGTAAAATACCATTCATGATTAATTGATTTCGTTATGCGAACACCACGGATGTGAGGAAATCTAGAACGTTGGTGGGATTGCAGTGAAATAGTTTAGTTACGTCTTGGCTGCTTTAACTCTTTCTGTACGGAAGCTTTTAATCAATGCAATGGAAGAGATTTCAGAGACAAATTTTTTTCATGGTTTTAAGAATCAACCTACACATTTATATTTATCTAGCATATAACATATTATATATGAATTGTTAGATAACTGAACAAGGTATTAGATTTCACCAATACCAAAATGATACAAGACATGTAAAAAGAATATGGTTTGATGATGGTTGACACTAACCAAATTGGGAGTGACGCACTGAGCGGCGAAACGTACGGAGAGAGTTAATGACATTTCTTTTCAACTCGATCTTATTATCTTAATTCGATCTTACTATCTTAACTCGATCTTACTATCTTAACTCGATCTTACTATCTTAACTCGATCTTACTATCTTAACTCGATCTACTTACGTTTTCTTAAGTTAACGTACTTTTATCGTCTTCTTCTCTCTTACCATCATCATCATGTACAATACAGGTTGGCTTAGGCGATCATGTCCCTCCACAATCTCCTATCTACCGTACATCGTATCAATTCTGTTGTTGACTGCTTTCCATGCCATGACACTAAGCTATCCAATATTTTCTCATTTTGTCGTCCGCGATCTCTCTTTCCCTGTATTTTGCCAGTTGTAACCAAGTATTCCATCTTTCCTCTTCTCATGATGTGTCCGAAAAATGTTGATTGTTTTTTCCGATGTTTCTCAGGAGCTCCCTTTTTGTGTTAGCCTCTTTGAGAATTTCCTCGTTTGGTCTTTTGAACTGTCTATGACACTTTCAACATTCTTCTGAGAAATCCCATCTCTGTGGCCCTTAATGGCTTCTTATTTGTTTCTTTACTGTCTATGATTAGCTTCCATAGGTCAGAATTGGTTCTATATAGCACGGAAGAACTCTCTTTCTCACTTTTATGGATATAGACTTGCTGCATACGATGTTTTTCATTTTCTTACATGCTATTTCACCTTGAGCTAAAATTCTCTCTTACCTTATCTTAACTTATTCTTTTCTTCTTCTCTTTTACCTAATCTTAACTTATTCTTTTCTTCTTCTCTTTTACCTTTTCTGATTTTAACTTAACATTTACTTCTACTTCTTAATTTTATACTTTTCTTTTTCTTCAGAAATCAACCTCTGAGATTAAGAATCAACGAAAGCCATAAACTGGACAGGTAAAATATGTTTTGTTAAATTGTCTTGCGTTGAAACAAGATCGGTCCAGAAATTAGTGATGAACAATGTGGTTTTTTTGGAGGTAAAGCCTCCAATGTAAAGTTCTTAAAAATTATATAGAGCCAGTCTTAACATATGGAAGTGAATCATGGACAATAGGACAACAGATAAGAAAATTACTGGATGCTGAGGAAATGTGGTTTCACCGAAGAATGTTGAGAATACCATGGATAGCTAAGAAGAATAATGAAAACGTTCTGAAAGAGGTCAACGCAGAGAGAGAGAGCTAATTTCTAATATCAGGAAGAAACGATCATCATTTTTGGCCATGTAATGAGAAGGGAACGAAGAGATAGAATGAAGCAAAGAGAAAAAAATACCAGACAGCTTAAGAGAATGGCTTGGCTGAAGGCCAACAACAGAAATGATAAATAACTGTGGACGTTGAAAGTTGTGGAGAGACATGATCCCCTACGCCAGCAGGCCCAGTACTTTATGATGATGATGAATGAGAAGGAAACAGCTGGAATATTTTGTGACAACTGGGAAAATCGAGGGACGAAGAGATAGAGGGGAGCAAAAAGAAAAGATACCAGACAGCTTAAGAAACTAATCTTGGCAGAAGGTCAACAACAGAAATAATAAATAACTGTCGAGATCGAAAGTTGTGAAAAGACATTATACGTGATAATTCTAGACAGGCACTCTACTTGATGATGATGATGATGAATGGAAATGAGACCGAGTTTGTCTGTCTGCAGCTCAGACCTGTCTAGAGGTAGGCTATGCTCTACTCCTGCCTCGCCTTCCTGGAACCATGATTTCCACTATTGTTCTTTACAGCCGACTGTGTTTTTTGACGTGGCCACGGTAATTTAATTTTGAGTTGTAGATAAGTATAATGTTTAAGGCTAATAGCAGAGTATCAATCGACTATACTGCTTTATGTTTCTTTCATTTGTTTTGTTTTCATTTTAATAATTTGGGGTATGAGTACTGTCGATAATTGGTATGTCACGCCATTGGCATTATGGTTCATTGCTGCATTTTCTATTCCGAATCTGTAAATATGGGACCTATTTATGTAATTGGCGTAATGGTCGACATAAATATTGACATATGTTTGTCTGCCCTGCGTTCGTGCCGATGGCTAATGGAATACACCTACTCATCATCCGCCCCTAATAGGACGTTAAGTGGGCGTGTCTGCGTTGTGTTGTTGTTTGCAGAAAGACTGTGGTATTTGCGCCTTTCGACCCAAATCATCCGACTTCAGCATTTTATTTTTTAGCACCGGATTGTCTTCCTTCTTTGACTCCTACTCGTTTGGCCAAATTAGAGAGGTTAGTTTGTTACTGGAGGCACCACGGAGATGTGAAGAAGAGTTTGATAGTTCTCCGACCCTGTATGCAAGCCATCAGCTGTGGGTCGTTGAAAACTTCCATCTCTGCCGCTGGGAGGCGACTTTGCTTCCTATATTGACATATAAAAGTGATGACAATAGAATGAGTGTTGATATTGACATATAAAAGTGATGACAATAGAATGAGTGTTGATATTGACATATAAAAGTGATGACAATAGAATGAGTTTTGATATTGTTATATAAAAGTGATGACAATAGAATGAGTGTTGATATTGATATATAATAGTGATGACAATAGAATGAGTGTTGATATTGACATATAAAAGTGATGACAATAGAATGAGTGTTGATATTGACATATAAAAGTGATGACAATAGAATGAGTGTTGATACTGACATATAAAAGTGATGACAATAGAATGAGTGTTGATTTTGATGTAAAGTAGACTATTCGGTTTTTCATAGGAGAGGGTCGGGATTAAGCGACTATCACTTAGTCTTTACAAAATTCTACAATATAGCTTTATTATATAAGATAAGATAAGATAAGATAAGATAAGATAATATAAGATAAGATAAGATAAGATAAGATAAGATAAGATAAGATAAGATAAGATAAGATAAGATAAGATAAGATAAGATAAGATAAGATAAGATAAGATAAGATAAGATAAGATAAGATAAGATAAGATAAACATGTTTCTTAACTGTACTAGTGAACTACTTATCTTAACTTATCTCATATATGCTATTTGTGTTTTGTGAAAAATTGCTACTTTTGTTTCTTTGCCTCCATAGAATATTCAGTTGTGTTTATCTTGCTTGCTTGGGTTCGCTCGATGACTAAAGGAATGTACCTCTTCGTCATCCGTCCTTGAAAGGATGTTAAGTGGGCGTTTTTGCACTGTGTTGTGGTTTACAATATGACTGATATGTGCGCCTTTTGGCCCAACACATCCGACTTCAACACGACATTTTTGAGTACCGGGTTGTC
Organism: Megaustenia siamemsis; assembly: GCA_032433765.1. Taxonomy (NCBI): domain Eukaryota; kingdom Metazoa; phylum Mollusca; class Gastropoda; order Stylommatophora; family Ariophantidae; genus Megaustenia; species Megaustenia siamemsis. The sequence goes on from JAVIAB010000107.1 coordinate 25,541,772, forward strand.
GTCCCTCTTCGGTCCCTATTCGCTTTGGCCAGACTAGACAGGTTAGTCGGTTATTAGAGGCACAACGAAGAGGTGGAGCAGGGTCAGGATTATTCTGGTTCACCGATCCAAGCGCAAACCATCAGCTGTGGGTCATTGACAACTTCCACCAGCTCTGCTGCTGTGAGACGCCTTCACCTCTATTGTGTTTATCTGACACGAACAAAGGAAGATTCAACAGGCACACAACTAGATACACCGGTTACATACCATCATAAGAAACAGATAATCAAATCAATCAGAGGACCACAAGCCCCAAATCAGGATGCCTTTCATAATATGAATTGATATGAACAAGTTATCATTATACGGCTCAGAACAGGACACAATCGACTCCATAGTTACATGTATACAAAATTCAAGATCGGCACATCAACTACTTGTACATGTGGACAGGCGCCCCAGACTGCTGAACACATACTTCAAGACTGCACTGAATATAGTAGACTGAGGAAAATCCATTGGCCCATAGATACAACACTACAGGCACCCCAGATTGCTGAACACATACTTCAAGACTGCACTGAATATAGTAGACTGAGGAAAATCCATTGGCCCATAGATACAACACTACAAACAAAACTATATGGGCCACAAAGACAGTAAAATTTATACAGGAAACGACTTTGCAGATATAGGCAATGCTTCGGGCGAACGAAAGATAGATAGATAGATAGATCTGACACGAATCCCCTGGGCATATCCAATTTCTTATTCTCATTACTTCATTACTTGCCACAAAACCAAATGAGCTCTTCTAAAATAGCAATCTCATTAACATCGAGAACATAATCAGTAATTGTCCTGAGATCAGATCTCTGTTTCTGAATAATAAAGATACATCGCTACAAGTTTTCTTTCATTTTTAAGAGTTACTTTCTATAAGGAGGAGAAATGACAAATAGATACAGAAAAAGACAGAAAAAAAATGGTACGGTTAATATAAAAAAAGTAAAGTACCCCCGTCACGCCAAGTGCCGTATAGGGAATATGGTGTTAGTGACCATCAATTTTACAGACCTTCGGTCACATTATTTTTGGGGTAATGTGGTCGGTATTACGCCCGTGCCGCTTTACTTTCCCAGAAAAAAATCCGGTACCCATTTAAGGCTGGGGGAACCCGGAAGCCGTTGGTTGAGTTCGAACCCTACCCCTTGTTCTTTGTTGTCTAGTTCACTAGCCACTGAGCTATCGCGGCTCAAGAAGTGCACATAAATGCATACAATTAAGAAGTTGCAGTGAAGCTCATTTTTAGGATACATTTAAAAAAAAATAGATATAGAAAAAAAAGGATATTGTTAAACCTCCATGTAACAAGCGGACAACACAAACCAGAAAAAAGTTTCTGCCCAATAGGCCTTCAGCAGGGAAAAAAACATACAACACACATACAAATATGTATTTAAATTTTAAAATAAGATAATTTTAAAAATAATAAAAAATATAATAATGTCGAGAATTATTTTCGATAATTTTTTTTTTTAAATACATATTTGTATGTGTGTTGTATGTTAGTTCCTGCTGAAGGCCTATTGTGCAGAAACGTTGTTCCGGTGTGTGTTGTCCACTTGTTTTTACGTAATGCTTTAACCATGTATGAAGGTTATATATAACTTGAAGGTATGTAAAACTTATGGTCACTAACATCATATTACCTATACGCCAGTTGGCGTGACGGGGGTACTTTACTTTTACTTTGAGTGCACATATTTGCCTTGATCCAGCCTTCTAAAGGGCTGGAGAACAAACGAAGATAGACATATGTCGAACATGTGCTGAGATGAGGCAACAAAAGCGTGTCAAAACAAACTCTTCTATTGGAGTCATCAAATTAAAGAGGGAGACCAAGAGTAAAAGAATAAGACTAAAAAGATTAAGAGAAGCAAAGTTAGTAGGCCATAAGTTTTGGAAACGGATCTCTGCAATAAGTGCCATTCTGGCATGCAAGGTTTCTGTTTTTGAGATTGTGGTTCTGCCCTATGTGCCGTCTTCGGCTCGAAAGGACGATAGATAGATAGATAGATAGATAGATAGATAGATAGATAGATAGATAGATAGATAGATAGATAGATAGATAGATAGATAGATAGATAGATAGATAGATAGATAGATAGATAGATAGATAGATAGATAGATAGATAGATAGATAGATAGATAGATAGATAGATAGATAGATAGATAGATAGATAGATAGATAGATAGATAGATAGATAGATAGATAGATAGATAGATAGATAGATAGATAGATAGATAGATAGATAGATAGATAGATAGATAGATAGATAGATAGATAGATAGATAGATAGATAGATAGATAGATAGATAGATAGATAGATAGATAGATAGATAGATAGATAGATAGATAGATAGATAGATAGATAGATAGATAGATAGATAGATAGATAGATAGATAGATAGATAGATAGATAGATAGATAGATAGATAGATAGATAGATAGATAGATAGATAGATAGATAGATAGATAGATAGATAGATAGATAGATAGAAAGTTAGTAGGCATAAACTCATTATATATGATCAAATAGAGACATCAAACGAAAGACGAAGACCTAGAGTTACACTTAAAAGAATAAGAGAAGCAAAGTTGGTAGGCATAAACTCATTATATATGATCAAATAGAGACATCAAACGAAAGAGGAAGACCTAGAGTTACACTTAAAAGATTAAGAGAAGCAAAGTTGGTAGGCATAGACTCATTATATAAGATCAACCATCTCTCGAAAGAAATAGAGTGGAATGGCGAGAAACACAACGAACACTATGCGATGTCCAGTCGCGCTGAAAGGGTCAAGATCAAGAGAATGAAGGTCGCATGACCAAGGGTCAACCCTAGTCTGTCAGCATCTCTGTTCAATTGAGATTTAGTATTTACTACAAGAGCCCTCTCTTTTCACTATATTTGCTTATGTCAGGCTCCTATTGGTGGCTGAGTGGTTAGTATGCTCGCTTCCTGATCATAAGGATTCGGGTTCGATCCTCAGAAGTGACGAATTCTTTTTTCTGACTGAACAAGGCTCCGGGGTTCACCCAGCCTCTAAAAATGGGTGCCTGAGATTTTTCTGAGATGTAAAGACGGCATTGCGTGATACCGAACACATCACCCAAAAATGTGCCGTGGTCACAGACAAATACGGTCACTAATACCATATTTCAATAATTAGGTTTAAAACAACAATAAAAATGTTCAACTCGAATGTTAAGCTATTTCTATTGTATGGCTGTGAAGCATGGAGAACAACAAAAATGAAAATCGCGACGATAAAGTTCTTGATTAATGGATGCTTGCGCAGAATAAAAGGATGTAATGCATGCGTCATGACCACGAGTAGCATGACAATGGAGGTGAAGGCAGTGACCAAGGCATTCAAATGGTTCACAAGACTACACCCACGCATGCATACTGAGTGATTCGATGAGCATGATAAAAAAAGTGGAGGCGGGCTCTGTACGCATGCAATGAGTAAAGTCATTGCAGAAGTCCAAAATACGTAAGGTCACCTTTGTCTATGTTCCTGGACATGCGGGAGTACGGGGAAATGAAAGAGCGGACAGGTTGGCTAGCTGCGCTGTCGTTGAGGACGGGCAATCAATGGATTGGGCGGACATCATCAATGCCCTCCGAGATGTGGGAAGAGCACAGGACTTCGACAAATACAGATCCAAGTCACTTCTTCGGATGATGGAAATGGGAGTTAAGTTGGGCACAGACAGAAATGAGAAACTTAGTGGCCGTGTAAGAAGACTTATCAACCAACATAGAACTGGAGTCGTCAGTCGCTGGACACTAAGGGACTTGCTGAGGAGGGGATCTGAGCACCTATGGACATGTTCGGAGTGCAATGATGATGACCCGCTAATAACTCAATAACTCAAAAGGATGTACATGGCTGGGCAAAATCTCTGACATAGAATTATGGAAAGTAGCAGTCAAATACCAGTGGATAAAGAGATACAGCGAAGACAATGGCGCTGGACAAGAGACAAACACTGCAGAAGTCAAATGAGATTTTTACACGACATCCCCTTTTTGGAATCCCAAGGGGAAAAGACAAAAAGGAAGACCAAAAAGATTCTTCGAGAAGGCAGATGGAAGCAGAGATGAAGATGATGGGGAAGTCATGGAATGATCTTAAAATAATGGCATGAAATAAAACGGTTTGGAAAGTGTTTGTTGAAGACCTATGCTCCACAGGGAGCTGAAAGGAATAAGAATACCATATTCCACATACGCCTTACTGGGCGTGAAGGGAACCTTAACTGGTTTACTTTACAGTTATATTCACTGCAAGCTTATATCCTTATATACTGAAATCAAATGAATACCTATGGGTTTGCCAAGAGTGCCGAGATATAAATTCAGAGAATGATTAACAAAGAAAGCCTAAGAAGCCATCGTCATCATCTAGTGTCATCTCCGCAACGAAGGTTGGCTACCATGGAGCGCCATTCTGCTCTGTCTTTTGCTTTAATGGTGCAGGTTGTCGTAGGCTGACTTGTCCGTCTTTTGATGTTACTCGTCCTCGTTAGTCTTCGTCTGTCTCTGCCTCTTTTGCCTTGCATTTTCCCTTCCAGTATTACTAAGCTTTTAGTAAGCTGTTGTGTATTTTAATATTCCCCAAAGGTATTTCATTTGCCTTGTTCTAATTGTGTTCAGTTTTAATTTTGTTAATTAATTTAAAATTCTTTTAATTTTTAGTTGTTTTAAAACTTCATCGTTTCTTTTCTTTTTTTTTCCATCCAATTCTACCTATTCTTCTATATATCCACATTTCAAAGGCTTCAATTCTCTGTTCTGTTTTCTTGTCTAATGTCGATTTTTCTGCACCATACAGGAATGTTGAGAAGATATAACATTTAGCTATTCTTAGTTTCAGCCCTGGTGTTATTTGTTATTATGTTAGTATATTTTTCATGACATTAAAATTACTTTTTGCCATTTCTATTCTTTTGTTTATTTCAGTTAGAAGAAGCCATAGCGCTGTTAAAAAAAAATTGACAGGAGATTGTCTATACCCATAGCTATCTATAGGGAGCAGCGATAGCTCAGTGGTTAGTGAACTGGACTACAAAGGACAAGATGTAGGGTTTGATCCGAACCGACGAATTTCGGGTTCACCCAGCCTTTAAAGGGTACCGGATTTTTTTTCTGGGAAAGTGAAGCGGCACAGGCGTAATACCGACCACATTACCCCTAAAAATCATGCGCTGAATGTCTGTAAAATTTATGGTCGCTGACACCATATTCCTTATACGCCACTTGGCGTGACGGGGGTACTTAACTTTTACATAGCTATCTATAGTTTAAGACACGGGGACTGAACGAGATCGATCACAGTTCATGAAGTTCTCAGCTTTAAGGGCAGGGGTGGTTGAGGGTAAATTAACATCTGCTGTCTATAGTGATGACGTCACAAGCACAGGGTGATTCCGAGATTTTTCTTTCAGCCTGCAAGCCTTAGTAAAAATATAGATGGAGGAAAGCCCCTGACAGCAGTAATGCTTGAAGCTGTCAGCGACTCATAGTTGATGGCTTACTCTACTCGACCACGTCGCGGTGTCTCTAGAAACAGATTAACTAGTTTAGTCTCCCAAAGTGAATAAGAATCGAAGAAGAGATGTAACCCAGGGATAAAAAATGTCATACTGAAGTCGGATGTACTGGGCAGAAAGGCGCCTATATCAGAGATCTACTGTAAACCTCAACACAACGAATCTACGCTACTTGATATCCTTTTAATGATGGATGACGAAGGAGTCGGTTAGTTCGATTAGTAGTCATTGGATGAACAACTGAAGGAAAGAAATAACCTTTATATGACTGTGACAGAAAGTAGTTCATGAGGGCTAAAACTAAGAGTAGCAAAATGTTATATCTTCTCAACATTCCTGTATGGTGCAGAAACAATGGACTACAGACAAGAAAACAGAAGAGAAAATTGAAGCCTTTAAAATGTGGATTTTTAGAAGAATCGGTAGAATTGGGTGGAGAGAGAAGAAAACAAACGATGAAGTTTTAAAACAACTAAAAAAATGAAAAGAGAACTAGTAAATACTATTCAAACAAGACAAATGAGATTTTTGGGGCATGTTAAAAGACACAGGAGCCTACTAAAAATAATCTTGAAATGGAAAATACAAGGTAATAGAAACAGAGGCAGACCAAGACTAACATGTACGAGTAACATAAAAAGACGGACAAGTCAACCTATGACAACCTGCACCATCAAAAGCAAGAGACAGAGCGGAATGGCGTTCCACGGTAGCCAACCTTCGATTCGGAAACGGCACTTAATGATGATGAAAGTAGTTAAATTACCGCTGTCGAGAAAATATAATTTACGAAAAATGTTCAAATGCACTGCGGGGTATGAGGGTAATAGAGAGAGAGAGAGAGAGAGAGAGAGAGAGAGAGAGAGAGAGACAGAGAGAGAGAGAGACAGAGAGAGAGAGAGAGAGAGAGAGAGTGGGGATCTTTCCTTAAAATACCTTAACATAGAGTTCTATTTTTGTCACACTGTATGATTGGATAAAATTATGCAAATGTATTTATGGATTCTCTGAAGAATATTGTTCCTCTTTAATGATGAATATGTTGATGGGTATTTTGAAAACATGAAATAACAAAGGAGGGGAAATTGTTCTCATGTTTTCATGATCGTAAATTGTTTTGCCGTCAAATGATACAGACATTATTATTCTCAACTTTATCATTGTCTCGTCTGTCGGGTCTAATTTCTATATAAGAAAATGATAATCTTCATGTTTCAAGGCGTACATTGAGTTATTGAGTTATTTGCGGGTCATCATCATTGCACTCCGAACATGTCCATAGGTGCTCAGATCCCCTCCTCAGCAATTCCCTCAGTGTCCAGCGACTGACGACTCCAGTTCTATGTTGGTTGATAAATCTTCTTACACGGCCACTAAGTTTCTCATTTCTGGCTGTGCCCATCTTAACTCCCATTTCCATCATCCGAAGAAGCGACGTTGATCTGTGTTTGTCGAAGTCCTGTGCTCTTCCCACATCTCGGAGTGCATTGATGATGTCCGCCCGATCCATCGGTTGCCCGTCCTCAACGACAGCGCAGCTAGCCAACCTGTCCGCTCTTTCATTTCCCCGTACTCCCGCATGTCCAGGGACATAGACAAAGGTGACCTTACGTATTGTGGATTTCTGCAACGACTCTACCCATTGCATGCGTACAGGGCCTGCCTCCACTTTTTTTATCATGCTCATCGAATCACTCAGTATACATGCGTGGGTGTGGTCTTGTGACTCTAACCATTTGAATGCCTTGGTCACTGCCATCACCTCCATTGTCATGCTACTCGTGGTTATGACGTATGCACCACTGTCTTCCTTGACTATTCGGCCTGCCGAGCGTGCTGTAAATGCCAATGCACTTCTTTCGTGTCGTCTTACAGATCCGTCTGTATAGATGACTGCATCTTTCTCATCGGTGTTATCGCAGATGAGACCGTTGACCTCAGCATTAACCACGACCGGGTTCTGTTCCCTACTTTTCCTGTCGAGTGTGACAATACATCAGAAAGTCCCTTTGAATGACGTAGGCACCGGTATCCACTCCTCACCAACGCTGATATTGGTAAGCCCACAGACCTGTTTGATGACATTTTCTGCTCGGCCCACCCATGATTTGCCTCTTTTTAGCCTGGTACCTTTCTCTGTGTTGAGCAGGTGGTGCAATGGATGCTCTGTATCTGTACTAATCTTCAGGTATGCTCGTGCTCTCCAGATCTTGATTCTGTCATCCATGGTAATCCATGGCGTACATAGAATATGGTATTAGTGTCAATGGAGACAAATAATAATAAATACATATTATTAAATAGGGAAACTTCCGATGCGATAATAGGGAATAATAAAATGAAAAGGTATGTGTTAGCAATCAGAAAAAATGACAAATAAACAACAACAGAAAAAAACAAAGAACAATATATGGTCCGAAGCAGGATCGAACTCCATGGCACTGCGCCTTGCCACGAAAAGCCAAACGCTTGGTACACAGCCACTCAGCTAATTAAGCTGACCATATATTGTTCTTTGTTTTTTTTCTGTTGTTGTTTATTTGTCATTTTTTCCGAGTGCTAACACATACCTTTTCCCTCTATTATTCCCTATTAGTGTCAATATTTTTCCATGACAGATGGTGTATTGTATAATTAGGTAATCATCATGCCAGGCTTTCTCAGAAAATGTCACTACCTTTAAGGTTAGGCGATAAGAGAAGCAGTGGATCGAGATTAAAACCGAGCCGGGGTTGTAGTAAATAAGGGAGCGGTTTATTGATAGCGATAAGTAATGGTACAACATGAACATCAACATCAATAACACAGAAGTCATGAATATCGCAAATCAAAAACAGAACATCAACATAACTATAGACGGCCAGAGGACCACAAGCCCCAAATGAGGATGTCTTTCATAAAATGAGAAGATGTGGACAAGTTATCATTATGTGCCACAGAACAGGGCACAATCGACTTAACAGTCACATGTATACAAAATTCAAGATCGGCACCTCAACTACTTGTACACGTGGACAGGCGCCCCAGACTGCCGAACACATACTTCAAGACTGCACTGAATATAGTAGACTGAGGAAAATCCATTGGCCCATAGATACAACACTACAGACAAAACTATATGGGCCACTGCAAGAATTACAAAAGACATTAACATTTTAAAAGGAAACGACATTACAGATATAGACAATACTTCAGGCGAACGATAGATAGATATATAGACTATAGACGGCAGACAACTAAAAGATGAAATATGTTAGACGAATGACATGAAACAACCTGAGAGATAAAAATCAGAAATAAAGAACTGAGAAAAAAGCTAGGAATAGCCCCCGCCATAGAATATATAAAGAAACAACAGATAAAATGCGTTGGCCATGTAACATGGAAGAAAGATCAAAACACAACACGAGCCCTCAATAACCTTTGCGAGAAAACCAGACCCAAGGGCCAATAACGAAAACCATGGATTGACGGAATATTAGAAGGATTGGGAAACGTAACAGCAGCAGCAGAGGCAAACAGAAGAGCAAATGACCGCAAATTATATCTCTCCTTTAATGTGAAGGGCAAATTATGAAGGAAAGAAAAACGAAGAAGAAGTATAGGTAATAGAGCGAATTATGTGTAAGTAATAAGTATTGTGTCCGGTTAGCACAATCGATAGGCGGTTGGCTTACCACGGCAACAGCCGGGGTTCGTTCCCTGGCGAGGACACCTGGGTTTTACTAATTCCCTAAAAAATTAGTGGGAGCCGCGATAGCTCAGTGGTTAGTGAACTGGACTACTACGGACAAGGGGTAGGGTTCGATCCCAACCGACGGCTCCGGGTTCACCCAGCCTTAAATGGGTACCGGATTTTTTCTGGGAAAGTAAAGCAGCATGGGCGTAATACCGACCACATTACCCCAAAAAATCATGTGCTGAAGGTCTGTAAAATATAGGGTCACTAACACCATATTTCCCTATACGCCACTTGGCGTGACGGGGGTACTTTACTTTACTTTACTTAATAAGTATTGGAGTAATTTAGGAATAGAAGTCAATAATGAGACGATTTAGGGGTAATAGTAAGTAATTGAGAGATTTAGAGGTAATAGTAAGTAATTGAGAGATTTAGGGGTAATAGTAAGTAATTGGGAGATTTAGGGGTAATAGTAAGTAATTGAGAGAGTTAGGGATAATAGTAAGTAATTGGAAGATTTATGGATAATAGTAAGTAATTGGGAGAATTAGGGGTAATAGTAAATAATTGGGAGATTTATGGGTAATAGTAAGTAAATGGGAGATTTAGGGGTAATAGTAAGTAATTTGGAGATTTAGGGGTAATAGTAAATAATTGGGAGATTTATGGGTAATAGTAAGTAATTGAGAGATTTAGGGGTATTCGTGAGTAATTGAGAGATTTAGTGGTAATAGTAAGTAATTGAGAGATTTAGGGGTAATAGTAAGTAATTGAGAGAATTAGGGGTAATAATAAGTAATTGGGAGATCTAGGGGTGATAGTAAGTAATTGAGATATTTAGTGGTAATAGTAAGTAATTGAGAGATTTAGGGGTAATAGTAAGTAATTGAGATATTCAAGGGTGATAGCAATTAATTGGGCGATTTAGGTGTGATAGTAAGTAATTGAGAAGTGGTGATAGTAAGTAATTGGGAGATTTAGGGGTAATAGTAAGTAACTGGGAGATTAGGGATAGTACACAAAAAATAGAACGATGAAGCTATACTTTTTCTCTAAACAAATTTTCAACGCCAGTTAACAAATTGAATCTTTAAAAATGACCAATAGTAAAAATTAAACGTATGATAAACGATATGTTGTCCAACCTGGAGTGTTTACGATAAATGATATAGTGTTTCCCGACCAGGAGTGTTTATGATAAACGATATGTTGTACGACAAGGAGTGTTTATGATCAATAATATGGTGTTGCACTACCAGGAGTATTTATGATAAACGATATGTTGTACGACAAGGAGTGTTTATGATCAATAATATGGTGTTGCACGACCAGGAGTGTTTATGATAAATGATATGGTGTTGCCTGACCAGGACTGTTTATGTGCGCGCTGGAAATGGCCGCTTTGGAAATGAGCACGCTGGAAATGGTAGCTTTGGAAATGAGCGCGCTGGAAATTGTAGCTTTGGAAATGAGAGCGCTGGAAATGGCCGCTTTGGAAATGAGCACGCTGGAAATGGTAGCTTTGGAAATGAGCGCGCTGGAAATTTTAGCTTTGGAAATGAGCGCGCTGGAAATGGCCGCTTTGGAAATGAGCGCGCTGGAAATGGCCGCTTTGGAAATGGCCGTTTTGAAAATGATGGCATTGGGAATGATATATGTAGTTAAACAATAACGAGTTTTGTCTCTGCTCTTTTTCATAAATTACATTACTTGCATCACTTAACTTCTTCCGTAAGTTTCACCGCATCATGCGCCGTGCCGATTCCGGTCATGTACGTTTAACTGCACAGTACGTCACTCTCAATTTGATTAGTGTCAACTGTCATTAAACCATATTTTTTGTAAATGTCTTGTATCATCTTGGTATTGGTGAAATCTAATACCTTGTTGAATTATCTAAACATTCAGATATAATATGTTATATGTTAGATAAATATGAACATGTAGATTGATATTTAAAAGCAGGAAACATTTTGTCTCTGAAATCCCTACCACTAAATTGATAAAAACTTTCCAAACTGAAAGAGTTAAAACATAAGCAAGAATGTCAAGCCATAAAAGTGAAGATTTCAGTGAACTATTCTTGGCTGATGGTCAAGCCCTAATAGCTTACAACGAAACATAACTTCAACATCTGTCGTTGCTGAATAAAGTGTGTAAAATGAATAACGTGAAAATAAGCAGTGAGAAAACAGAAGTCAGAACAACAGGAAGACAGATGCAGTGGTTAAACATCGCTGCAGAACAAAATATCTTAAAGCAAGTGACAGACTTCAAATATCTAGAACAAATTTCTATGAAGATTGCAAAATTGATAAAGAATGACATTCTTCAATGGTACAAGGTACACTAAATATTGGGATAATGGATCGGGCGGACATTATCAATGCCCGCAGAGATGTGGAAAGGGTACATGACTTAGACAACCATGAGACCATTCCACGTCATTCCTTTAGACGAAAGAGATGAGACTTAGGATGGGCACAACCAGAAACAGGAAACTTAGTGAGCGTATAAGAAGACTAATCAACCAACACAGAACTGGAGTTGTCAGTCACTGGACACTGCGAGACTTGCTGAAGAGGGGATCTGAGCTCTTATGGACATGTTCGGAGTGCAATGATGATGACTTGCAAATAACTCAATAACTCAAACTAAATATTCGTGCAGTTAGCTCATATACTTCAGCCCAAGACAGTTTCTGCCATTACAAAGAAACATCTTATTCAGAGTATATTCATTCCCACCTTGTGCTATCAATGCCAAACTTGGTCATTAACGAATAACATACAAGAAAGCTAGCACCACAGAGATGAGATATTTGAGAAAAGCGCTAGGAGTGACCAGAAGAGGCATAATTAGATATGGTGTCCTAAGATAGTGATTAGGCATTGGGTCATTTATAAAGTACATACAGAGACAGCACATGAATTGATTTGCTCATCTAGAAGAACGCCAAGAGATTCTAGATCGTACAAAGCATCTATTATATGGAGAGATGGAAGAATAGCCCATGCTTGAGTCGGATTAATATTGACTGACAACATAAAGAAACGTTAGAAAAAACATCACTTGATAATGGTTAAAGGATGTCGGAAGGGAAAGAACTAGAATTTTGTATCTCCATTGACACTAGAATGGGTTATCAGAGAAAGTGAAGGGAGAGAAAGAAAGAGATAGAAAGAAAGAGAGACAGGGAGAGAACATAACGGCTTTGGAAATACCCGCTTTTGAAATTGTTAATGAGGCCAGGATGAGCCCTGGACTGTCTACTACAGTGAGCCATGTATTGTCTACTACAGTGAGCCATGTATTGACTGCTACAGTGAGCCCTGCATTGTCTGCTACATTGAGCTCTGTAATAACTGCTACAGTGAGCCCTGTATTGTCTGCTACAGTGAACCCTGTATTGTCTGCTACAGTGAGCCATGTCTATCTATCTTTCGTTCGCCTAAAGTATTGTCTATATCTGCAATGTCGTTTCCTGTATAAATTTTACTGCCTTTTGTAATTCTTGCAGTGGCCCATGTAGTTTTGTCTGTAGTGTTGTATCTATGAGCCAATGGATGTTCCTCAGTCTACTATATTCAGTGCAGTCTTGAAGTATGTGTTCAGCAGTCTGGGGCGCCTGTCCACATGTAGAAGTAGTTGAGGTGCCGATCTTGAATTTTGTATACATGTGACTATGGAGTAGATTGTGTCCTGTTCTGAGGCGTATAACGATAACTTGTTCATATCTATTCATATTATGAAAGGCATCCTGATTTGGGGCTAGTGGTCCTCTGATTAATTTGATTATCTGTTTCTTATGATGGTATGTAACCGGTGTATTTAGTTGTGTGCCTGTTGAACCTTCCTTTGCCAACTGATCTGCTTTCTCATTTCCTGGTATTCCACAGTGAGATGGGATCCACTGCAGGGCAACCCTGTGGTGCTTGCAGAGTTCAGTCAATAAGGTCTGCAGATGTGGTAATTTTCTGGATTGTAGTGCCTGGAGTACTGATCTTGCATCCGTCAAAAACACTACAGATTGCGGGCTAAGATTACTGTTCAGCAGTTTTTCTATTGTCAACTTTATAGCTCGTATTTCTGCATCATAATTGTGACAATATTTCCCTGTTGCTATTTTATTCATATCCCTAGTGTTATTTGGGTACTCTATATATGCAAGTGAGCAATGTATTGTCTGCTACTGTGTGCCTATATTGTCTGCTACAGTGAGCCCTGTATTGTCTGCCACAGTGAGCCCTGTATTGTCTGCTAAAATAAGCCCTTTATTGTCTACTAAATTGAGCTATGTATTGTCTGCTATAATGAGCCCTGTATTGTCTGCTACAATTAGCCCTGTATTGTCTGCTACAGTGAGCCCTGTATTGTCTGCTACAGTGAGCCCTGTATTGTCTGCTACAGTGAGCCCTGGATTGTCTGCTACTGTGAGCCCTGTATTGTCTGCTACAGTGAACCCTGTATTGCCTGCTACAGTGAGCCCTGTATTGTCTGCTACAGTGAGCGCTGTAATGTCTGCTACAGTGAGTCATGTATTGTCTGCTACAGTGAGCGCTGTATTGTCTGCTACAGTGAGCCCTGTATTGTCTGCTACAGTGAGCCCTGTATTGTCTGCTACAGTGAGCGCTGTATTGTCTGCTACAGTGAGTAATGTATTGTCTGCTAAAATACGCCCTGTATTATCTGCTACAGTGAGTCATGTATTGTCTGCTAAAATACGCCCTGTATTGTCTACTACAGTGAGCCATTTTTTATCTGCTGCAGTGAGTCCTGTATTGTCTGCTACAGTGAGCCCTGTATTGTCTGCTACAGAGAGCACCTTATTGTCTGCTACAATGAGCCCTGTATTGTCTGCTACAGTGAACCCTGTATTGTCTGCTATAGGGAGCCCTGTATTATCTACTATAGAAAGCCATGTACTGTCTGCTACAGTGAGCCCTGTATTGTCTGCTACAGTGAGCCCTATATTGTCAGCTCCTGTGTGCCTATATTGTCTGCTACAGTGAGCCCAGTATTGTCTGCTACAGTGAGCCCTGTACAGTCAGCTACAATGAGCCAGGTATTGCCCGCTACATTGAGCCCTGTATTGTCTGCTACAATGAGCCCTGTATTGTCTGCTATAGTGAGCCCTGTATTATCTGCTACAGAAAGCCATGTACTGTCTGCATCAGTGAGCACTGGATTGTCTGCTACTGTTAGCCCAGTATTATCTGCTACAGTGAGCCCTGTATTGTCTGCTACAGTGAGCCCTGTATTGTCTGCTACAGTGAGCCCTATATTGTCTGCTACTGTGTGCCTATATTGTCTGCTACAGTGAGCCCTGTATTGTCTGCTACATTGAGCCATGTATTGTCTACGACAGTGAGCTATGTATTGTCTGCTATAGTGAGCCATGTATTGTCTGCTACAGTGAGCCATGTATTGTATGCTACAGTAAGCCCAGTATTATCTGCTACATTGAGCTATGTATTGTCTGCTACAGTGATCCATGTATTGTCTGCTATAGTGAGCCATGTATTATCTGCTACATTGAGCCATATATTGTCTGCTACATTTAGAACAACACGGATAACGCGTTGAGTGATGTCCTGTCCAATGTATTAACAGAGTTAAAAAAAAAAAATAAGCAAACATTTTTAAAAAGAATCAATCAAAAATAAATAATCTTGAAACTTTCTAAATAAATCAAATTCATAAAACGCATTTCTAGGACATAGGTTATCTCCACAAAAGCTATAATTATATTATATAAACCAATCCAAAGTGTCAGAAAACGTAAATATATATATATATATATATATATATATATAATTACTTGTCAAAATTTTCAATAATAACTATTGTTACCACTAATTCCTTAAATTCTAGTAATTAAATTTCTCGTTACGCCCTCGTTATAACCACGAAATGAGCAGTAATCCACAGAGAAAGCAAAACGAATAATAAAACTGCATTTTAAAAAAAATTAAAGGTAAGGACAAGTGGAAATATAATTAACAAGGGAGATAACAATAAGTTAAGATTGTCGATTTACTGGCAACAGTTGTTAATATATTGTTCTATGGATATTGTAATGTTCTAGTGAAAATCGAGATAGATCATTCTGAACTGTGGGTTGCGACACTTTGTTTGCGTAAAGTAAAGTAAAGTACGAGACTTGAACCGGCGTCATAGCACACGAGTTTCCACGCATATGTGGAAATGTTCGGAGATTTCTGGATAGTGTCGCTTCAAGCATCGAAACTCACGATGCGAGGCGACATTCCTCACCTTCCCAGGGTAATACCCTGGTACCCATTTCTGCCAACGGCTGGGTCGACCGTGGGGGTATTTTTTTTTCCAACCACGAGTACAATTCACACTGCTCCCAGCGGGAATCGAACACGGGTTGTCCGAACGTCGGTAGTCCAGTCGGGTGGTTTTCCCAACTAGGCTACCGAGGCCCCCCCCCCCCTTTGTTTGCGTGTGTTTGGGGAAAGGCTGGGGGGAGGGGTGGTGGAGGAGGACATTTCAACAGGAGGGATTTCAAATATATTTTTTTTATTACGATTGATTATAATAACAGAGAGTAACAGGCTACATGGTTATTATAAACAAGAATAACTGAATTATTTTTTGTCATAATTACTTTTGTAATTGCAGTTATTTTAATGTAGTTGTAACTACATTTTGTAATTTCAACTTTCCATAGTTCAAAACGATTTGAGAAGATCATCGTCATCATCATTAAGCACCATGCCTGCTGGTATAGGTGATCATGCCTCTCCACAATTTTCGATCTCTACAGTTATTTATCATTTCTATTGTTGACCTTCTGCCAAGCCATACTCTTAAGCTGTCTGGTATTTTTTTCTCTTTGTTTTCCTCTATCTTTTCATCTGTCAATTTTCCCAGTTGTTACAATATATTCCAGTTAATCTCTTCTCATTACATGACCAAAAAATGATGATTGTTTCTTCCAAATATTGGAAATTAGCTCTCTTTTTGCTTTGGTCTCTTTCAGAACATATTCATTACTCTTCTTAGCTGTCCATATATATATATATATATATATATATATATATATATATATATATATATATATATATTCATAAGATACTGCTGCTTAATAGAAGGACGTGAGAATAATTTGAAGATATTGATCATTGGATATTCTAGTGCAATTAGTTAGATATTGCTATTCTTCATTCTCTACGATTTCATCACGCCTCGAGTAAGGTGGTCTAAGTGATAATAAGTACCGCTACATGACCAGCGCTACGTCATGACCATATTTCTAAAGTCACTAAAGAATTTTCGGTATCAATATATATATAAGGCAGTATTGTTATGGTTAGTTGAAGGCTAGTATCACTTCAAATGAAGTAAAATCCATAAGTGCTCAACCGCCCGTGCCAGTGAAATCATCCGAATTAAAACTCATCTTATTGAAGAATCTAAACAAAGAGAGGCAGCTGCAGTCCCCATTATAGCAGCTACAGCACACGCCAAAAGACATAAGGCCTAGCGACACTAAAAGTAAACGCAGCTGAACTGTCCTTCGTCATACAATATCATTCATCGTAAGCAATCGGAATATCAAAATACGATCCGGATGAAAAACACAGCTCATGTTGTGCACAGAGCATTAACCTCAGTAGCTGATGCACAAAGCCGCATTTGGAATATGAAGAAACTGCCCTCTTGTCTTAGCAGGCATGTTTGCTAACCACTTTGCTACCGCGACTCCCCTTTTTAGACAAAATATGTTCTAAATATCGGCCCGATAGTTCTGAATTAGAGAAATGTTGGTTGCAGGAGCTACTGAGTTAGGTGCTCTGTCCACACCGTGAGCTGTGTGTTTCATCCGGTTTGAACATGTTTCGATATTCCAATTGTTTACGATGAATGGTGATATCGTATGACAGGGAACAGTTGGCTGTGTTCACTTTCTGTGCGGTTTCGCCTTATGTCTTTTGGCGTGTGCTGAGGCTGCTATGATTGGGACTGCAGCTACCTTTCTTTGTTTGGGAGATGAGATACTATCTATTCGGATGACTCCACTGGCACGGTCGGTTGAGCAATTATGGATTTTAATTCGTTTGCAGTGATACCGGGGCCTTCCATAACCAAAGAACCATTTTATAGAGACGTAATTTATTTCATTTTAGACGAAATCAATTCTTGACTCTCGGGACAGATACTCATTTGTCATTCCCATCCTGAAGTTTAAATTTCCAGAAAAATCCCAGACGGGGCCTTCCAACCTCTTTCCATAACCTTAAGTGACATGACATGGTCTACGGAAAGTTCCCAGGTTCTGAACGACCCCTAAATAAATGCGCATGCGCCAACATTACAGACATGCATATAAATCTTCATCCGCTTTGGATGTAGACATAGCAAAAGTGCGTCACATTTAAGGTGCCGTCAATCTAGTTTATTGCTGTAAATGGCCGTAGACTTTTTGTAAAAAAAAATAAAAAGATGGCTTCTCATGCAAGGAGAATCCACTGTAGATCGCTGGTGTATTCATCTATTCATCATCAAGTACCGGGCCTACTGGCGTAGGTGATTATGTCTCTCCACAACTTTCAATCTCGACAGTTATTTATCATTTCTGTTGTTGCCCTTCTTCCAAGCCATTCTCTTAAGCTGTCTGGTATCTTTTCTCTTTGCTTCCCTCTATCTCTTCGTCCCTCAAGTTTCCCAGTTGTTACAATATATTCCAGTTGTTCTCTTCTCATTACATGGCCAAAAAATTATGACTGTTTCTTCCTAATATTGGAAATTAGCTCTCTTTTTGCTTTGACCTCTTTCAGAACGTTTTCATCACACTTCTTAGCTGTCCTTGGTATTCTCAACATTCTTCTGTAAAACCACATTTCTACCTACTCCGGTGATTTTCTCATCTGTTGTTCTATTGTCCACGATTCACATCCATATGTTAAGACTAGCTCTATATAACATTTAAGAACTTTTTTTCTTGTTTCTATTGTCAAAAATGGATTGCATAGTAGTATCTTCCTCGTTTTTTTGGAAAGCTGCTTTTGCCTGTCATTCATCTATTAATTACAAATAAAAATAATTTGTTTAAAAAATGTCCTTGTCACACTTCCAGTGTAGCGTATAGGTAATATGATGTTAGTATTTCTATCTTTTATCCTTACGACTTTCATTTTTTTGTACAGTAATGGTGCCATATTTTGTTAATGAAACCGTAGACCTGATACCACTAATATCTACAGTAATCAGGAAAAGACGATGGTCATATGTTGGACATGTGATGAGAAGAGATAATAACCGAATAGCAAAGCAAGCCCTCATGTGGGAAACAACAAGTAAGAGGAAAAGAGGAAGACCCAGAGAGACACTGAGAAGAACATTGATGAGAGAAGCAAGAGCAGCAGGAATCGACTCCCTCAATGAGATAGAGATGCTTGCACAGAACAGAGATAAATGGCGAGATTTGATAAAATATCTTTAAAAGAATTAAAAACTGCTAGAACAAAAATTCAGATAAGAGAAGGAGTATCTTGGTCTACGCTATGGGCCTGCTACGGCTCGAAAGGTCAATAGACAGATAGATAGAATGATGCCAGGATAACTCCGATACACTCCTTTTTCTGAAAAAAATTTCCCTTATCCATTTAGGTTTAAGGCTGATGAGCAGAGAAGGGGTTGGTAGAGAGTTAACACATACCTGGAAGTTTAGTGGTCCAGATGTAAGACTGTATGGACAAGTAAGTTCTGGGTTCGAATCCTGCTAAAGGATGTGGGAATTGTACTTTTCAATTACGTTGTTTCTTCGTGGCTTTACTTTTCTCTGTCTCTGTGTAGTGAGATCCGATGTCTGGCCCTCTCTGTGTAGTGAGATCCGATGTCTGGCCCTCTCTGTGTAGTGAGATCCGATATCTGGCCCTCTCTGTGTAGGGAGATCCGATGTCTGGCCCTCTCTGTGTAGTGAGATCCGATGTCTGGCCCACTCTGTGTAGTGAGATCCCATGTCTAGCCCTCTCTGTATAGTGAGATCCGATGTCTGGCCCTCTCTGTGTAGTGAGATCCCATGTCTAGCCCTCTCTGTATAGTGAGATCCGATGTCTGGCCCTCTCTGTGTAGTGAGATTTTAAATTAGTGTTAAATTATTTTTTCAGGATCTTCTTTTCCTTCCACCTAAATCTCCCCATTTTTCTGTAGATCCATATCTGAAAGAGATCAATTGTCTGCTCTGTTCTCTTATTTAATATCCATGATGCTTGCTTGCTTGCGTTCGCTCGATGACTAAAGGAGCACATCTCTTCGTCATCCACCCTTAAAAGGACATTAAGTGGGCGTGTTTTCGTTGTGTTGTAGTTTGCAGTAAACTGTGATCTTTTCGCCTTTCGGCCCAACACATCCGACTTCAGCAGGAATATACATGTTTATGAACCACACAAGAATGTTGAGAAGATATACAATGTTATAACAAATCTCAGTTCGTGTACTTTTACTTTGAGGTGAGTATATTCATGTTGTTTGAATTTATTTGTGTCATTTCCTACTCTTTAGTTTATTCCTGTTTCTTCTTTTTCTTCCTTTCAGCTCCCTGTGGAGCATAGGTCTTCAACAAATACTTTCCAAGTCGTTCTGTTTCTTGTCATTCTTTTAAGATCATTCCATGTCTTCCCCATCATCTTCATCTCTGTTTCCGTCTGTCTTCTCCAAGAATTTCTTGGTCTTCCTCTTTGTCTTTTCCCCTGGAGATTCCAAAAAAGGGCCTGTTGTGTAATACTCTCAGCTGGCTTCCGCAGTTGTCTCCTATGCAGCGCCATCGTCTCCGCGGTATCTCTTTATCCACAGGTATTTGACTGAACTATATTTCCATAATTCTATGTTAGTGATTTTGCCCTGCCATTTCCATCCTTTTAATTTTATTTCTGTATGTTCTAGAGATACTGTAGAACTAGGTCTTCTATATCAACAGTCCCACCACTACGGGGTACAGGGCAATCTTCGGCTACGCAATCCCGTCTGTTCTAGCGTAGACTGTTACCCTGGAAGGCCAGGAGACACATAATAATAAATGAATATTAGAGGGAAATTTCGGAGGCGATAATCAGCGAATCAATTCAGAGGAAGAGGTATGTTTACAGCACTCGGAAAAATGACAAATAATCAACAACAGAAAAAAAAAACAAAGAACAATGTTTGGTCCGAAGCAGGATCGAACCCGTACTCCTTGGCACAGCGCCCTGCCACGAAAAGCCAAACGCTAGGGAACACTGCCAAGAGGCCAATTGGGAGATGAACAGTTGTGAACCGATGATCCTGCCCAGAGGTCACCTAGATTCAGCTACCAATCTGAAAAAGGCTTAATAATACCTAGTCTCGTTATACCGACCAGATCTTGATCAAAATAACATTACAACAAAACAGTCTCATATTCTGTCAGAATACCGTTCATATGAACGAACATACAGGAGTTTGTCGATTTTGTCGAACACTCAATGAATACAGTGTGAGCTTTCTTTTTTCAATTTAAACAGGATTATACTCTGCGTACGATCTACAATAGAAACCTGCGCTGAATAAGGGACAATATGAATTTTCAAGTCATTTGATCTGACTTTCAATTTGAGATAGTCGGCGTTCGATTGTTCCGGGTTAAACAGCGGAGAGAAGCGTGCGGGGCTGAATGTGGCTTATTCCTTGCAGCTGTTGTTGATCTCAGCAATGACAGGGGTTATTCAGTGCTGATGTTGTCTTGATGTCTTTACTTTGGGCATGAGCGGCCATATCATATTTGACAGCTGGATTTTTGGGGTGAGAAAAAGTGGACGGAGTAGAATATTGAGTATAGCCAGGTCTTTTTCTTCTTTTCTCTTTCTCGCTGATACGGAAAAGGTGTAGTCATTATATCGTATGTCGTTCTTGAGCTGCTGCTCGAACTGTCTGAATTATTGATTTTCCTTTGTTGTTATATGTCTCTGTCACTGCATCTATACATATTCTTCTGGGTCTTCTTCTTGGTCTTTTTCCATGCATTCTTGAGAAGAACGCCCTTGATGGTGATTGGTGAGGATTCATTCTGACCAGGTGGCCAAACCATTTAAGTTGTTGTTCTATAAATTCTTGGCAGGGTTTTGTTCCTACCATTTTTCTTGTGGCTTCATTTGGTCTTCTATCTCTTCTTGTGGTGTTTGTTACTTTTCACAAGCATAGCATCTCACATGTATTGATCTTTCTTAAATGGGATTTAGAAAGGGTCCATGTTTGACTTTCATAGCACAAAGTTGGTATGAAAATGCTATTTATTATTTGTTGTTTAGCTGGCATAAAAATGCTTGGCTGTCTTAGCAATGGTGAAAGCTGGTATGTGACAGGATTTGCTTTTTGTATTCTCATGTCAATTTCTCTGTCTAGTTGTCCATCATCTGTAAACATTGTGCCCAGATACTTGAATTCCTCTACATGTTATATTTCTTTATCTTTGATCTTAATGTTTAGTGGGTGTCTAAATTAACAGCCCGGTAATGTAGCAAAATAGATCTTTAACATTTCGTGAGTTTTAAATGTGGATGAAAAGAACAAATAAAAGAATGATTACAATTATATATTTTTAGCTTTACATAGGCGAGGGACATCGAATAAATAAACAAACTTAACTACAAATGGTTAAAAAAAAGTAGTAGAAAAAAAGTCCCGTCACGCCAAATGGCGTATAGGGAGTTATTGAGTTATTAGCGGGTCATCATCATTGCACTCCGAACATGCCCATAGGTGCTCAGATCCCCTCCTCAGCAATTCCCTCAGTGTCCAGCGACTGACGACTCCAGTTCTATGTTGGTTGATAAGTCTTCTTACACGGCCACCAAGTTTCTCATTTCTGGCTGTGCCCAACTTAACTCCCATTTCCATCATCCGAAGAAGTGACGTTGATCTGTGTTTGTCGAAGTCCTTTGCTCTTCCAACATCTCGGAGGGCATTGATGATGTCCGTCCGATCCATCGGTTGCATGGCGTATAGGGAATATGGTGTTAGTGATCATAATTTTTATAGACCTTTAAATAATTTTTTGGTAATGTGGTCGGTATTAAAAAATCTGGTACCCATTTAAGGTTGGGCAAACCCGGAAGCCGTCGATCAGGAACGAACTTAACCTCTTCCCCTTTGTAGTCTATTTCACTAACAACTGAGCTATCGCTGCTAAATTACTAACAAAATTGTTTTCATTTGTTTATTTATATATGTTTATTTATATATGTTTATGGTTTGTCAAGAGAAAGCCTACAAACCCGAAACGTTGTTTTTCATTCTGTATTGGTTTTTTAAAAAAGAAATGAAAAAAAAAAAATTAGAAAGAGAGTTCATCGGTGCTATATAAAACCAATTCTGACCTATGGTGGCGAATCGTGGACAGTAGACAAACAAATGAAAAGACGATTAGAGGCCACAGAGATGGGATTTCTCAGAAGAATTTTGAAAGTTCCCTGGACAGCTAAAAAGACCAATGAGGAAGTTCTCAAAGAGGCCAACACAAAAAGGGAGCTCTTAAAAAACATCAGAAAGAAGCAATCAACATTTTTCGGGCACATCATGAGAAGAGGAAAGTTGGAATACTTGGTTACAACTGGCAAAATACACGGAACGAGAGATCGCGGGCGACAAAGAGAGAAAATACTAGATAGCTTGGTGTCATGGCATGGAAAACAGTCAACAACAGAACTGATACGATGCACTGTAGATAGAAGATTGTGAAGGGACATGATCACCTACGCCAACCGGTATGGCGCATGATGATGATGATTGGTCCTCAGAAACATAACGTTGTAACCAATCATTTTTATTGCCTTTTGTTTTTTTGTTCTTATCCTTATCTTCGAAAAAAAAATAATTCAGATGGTATGGGCTTTTCTGGTACGTCAGCTTGAGGTAGGTAACAACACAAAATCAAACCGACGTTACGGTGCAGTAGGCCTTCAGCTGTAATAATGGACAAGTTGAACCCCTTTCGTTCTAACTTTTTGCTCACCAGCTTTATATGTCTGGAGATATTCCGAGGGACTGAATTTTGTGTGAATATGACCTTTTCCTATTTATCACTCTGGCAGATTTGTGCTCAGGTGTCCCCTGCCATACAGGCAGACATTCTCTGATTTATGAGGTACTCTCATATTTTTATCATCTAAAGTTTTAAAGTTTTTGGGTACATTTTTGTCTATTATTTTTGCCCGGACGGTAACCATTTTTTGGCCTACTCTTTTCGATTTCAAACTGTTAAGGGTTACTTAACGGGCGCAAACTTGCTGGTTTAGGGGCGCAATAATTATGCTCTTTAGGAGACTGGTAACTTGCGTTACGAGAATGATCAATGATAGCAGCCTCCGTCACTCATAAGACACTGTGAATTTCAATCATTATCAATACTCATGATAACAAACTGGGAGCTGCGATAGCTCAGTAGTTAGTGAACTGGACTACAAAGAACAAGAGGTAGGGTTCGATCCCAACCGACGGCTTTCGTTTCACCCATCCTTTAATGGGTACAGGATTTTTTTTCTGGGAAATAAAAGCGGCACGGGCTTAATACCGACCATATTACCCCAAAAATCATGTGCCGAAGGTCTTTAAAATTTATGGTCACTAACACCATATTGCCTATACACCACTTGGTGTGACGGGTGTATTTTACATTTTTTTTATGATAATAAACTACGAAACTTTGTGACGACCACCTTATCACATTTCTACACTTTCCTTGCCAACTAGATAATGTTGAGGACATCATCATCATCATCATTACCAAGTACCATGCCAGCTGGCGCAGATGATCATGTCTCTCCACATCTTTAGATCTCGAAAGTTATGTATCCATTCTGTTGTTAACCTTTTGCCAAACCATTTTCATTAGCTGTCTGGTTTCTTTTCTCTTTGCTTCCCTCTATCTCTTCGCCCCTCAACTTTCCTAGTTATCACAATATATTCCAGCTGTTCCCTTCTCATTACATGGTCAAACAATGATGATTGTGGGGACATATGAGGACCAATTCTTATTTGAAGCACTTCATCCATTATTGGAAATGATAATAATGATGATTGAATGTCACGGGGTAACACAAGCCCTTAATTCTTAGACCTTGGAAGATGGGTTGCAGTAACTTTCTTGATACTCCAGGTTCTGCTGAAATATTTGGGGCTTACCCATCTTGAGGTACTACTGTAATAGATCTTCTATATCGACAGACCTCATCACCTTTGGGAAGAGGTGCGCGTGGTCGTGCGGCTTAAACCACTGTTCTGCTGGTTGAAAAGCCGGTGTATGGTGTTCGAAGCCCGCGGTAAACAGAAAGGATTTTTTCTATCGGGGGTGAATTAAAATCCTGAGTCTCACACGTCGTGGCGACTGCTTGACCAGCGGCCTTGATCCCTCAGGTTCTATCGTTGCCCCCCGACATACACCAGCAATGGTACTATGTGTCGTAAAGATAGTTCACCACCTTTGGTACAACGTCTTCACCTTGTTAAACAATCTGTTTTCGTTAACGTGGAATGTTACCAGGCAGATCAACTGATGTTACCAGGCAGATCAACTGATGTTACCAGGCAGATCAACTGATGTTACCAGGCAGATCAACTGATGTTACCAGGCACATCAACTGACGTCTGATTTGAAGTCTTATCGGTAATGGTGGATAGTGCCCCCCCCCCCCACCAACTCACATATTTTAAAGACACGTTTTTGACTATCAGACTAGCAGGATATTTACAGCGTACACCCGCGAATCCTTCTTTTATCATTCCGACCACGGTCCACGACACAGGGAAGAAATTACTCTTTTCTTAAACCAGTTTCGATTATTTTGATTTGGATGTTTCATTACTAGTTAGCTATGTAGGATTAGTTTTATTTACTTACATATCTGTGTGTGTGCTGTTTGTTTGTTCCTGCTGAAGGCCTTTTGAGCAGAAACGTCGTTCAAATTTGTGTCGTCTATCAATTACGTAAAGTATTTACCATACTATTTTCTCTATTTTTTTTTCAATTCTCCCTGGATTCAATGTAGTTATACATGTATTTGGTTCTCCAGTTTGTATCCGCATATGATAATATTTGGAGATTGTGCGCTCTGAACAATTATTTTGATTTTCGTAAGTTGATGCATTCATTCATCATTAGTCCTGTATTCCTAGCGGTTGTTGAATCACTCTTGACGACACATTCACGACCAAGAGCCACTTTTTGAGATGCGATGAAGGTTATTTTACTTCTTAAATGTTATGTAGAGCCAGTCTTAACATATGGATGTGAATCATGGACAATAGGACAAAAGACAAGAAAATCACTGGAGTATTTAGAATTGTGGTTTTACAGAAGAATGTTGAGAATATCACGGACAGTAAAGAAGAGTAATGAAAATGTTCTGAAAGAGGTCAAAACAAAAAGAGAGCTAATTTCCAACATTAGGAAGAAACAATCATCATTTTTTGGCCATGTAATGAGAAGAGAACAACTGGAATATATTGTAACAAACTGGAAAAATTGAGGGACGAAGAGATAGAGGGAAGCAAAGATAAAAAATACCAGACAGTTTAAGAGAATGGCTTGGCAGAAGGTCAACAATAGAAATGATAAATAACTGTCGAGATCGAAAGTTGTGGAGAGACATGATCATCTACGCCAGCAGGCCCGGTACTTGATGATGATGTTGTCCGTCCGTTTCTTCCTTTCTTTTCCTCATCTGCTTCTGTCGTCTAGTGTGCCCTGTAGAAAGTGTTGTCAAAACCCGTAGATCTTGTAACACATTTAACATCATCATAGAGTGCCGGCTCCGCATAGAAGGATGGCTACCATGGAGCGCCATTCCGCTCTGTCTCTTGCTTTGATGGTGCAGGTTGCGAAGGCGGTTGTCGACTGCAGTCAAAGTTCAACTGATGTTCATCAGTAGACAGAAAAGAACAATTCTATGTTTTCTCTCCAAGACATCACAGCTTAATGATACCGCGGCAGTAAGTCCAGGAAAAATAAAATCAGATCATTATCATCATCGAGTGCCATCTCCGCAACGAAGGTTGGCTACTATGGAGCGCCATTCTGCTCTGTCTCTTGCTTTGATGGTGCAGGTTGTCATAGGCTGATTTGTCCATCTTTTGATGTTACTCGTCCATGTTAGTCTTCGTCTTTCATCTAACATGTACGATATAGTTATCACATATCATTACATCAGATATTTAATAAATTTACAAATAAAAGCAAAGAACCTACATGAGACATAAATGTTAAAAACACTCAAATTATTGTAACAAATAATGGTAATACACGAACGATGCGGGAGCCGCGATAGCTCAGTGGTTAGTGAACTGGACTACAGAGGACAAGGGGTAAGGTTCGATCCCAACCGACGGCTTCCGGGTTCACCGAGCATTAAATGAGTACCTGATTTTTTTCTGGGAAAGTAAAGCGGCACGGGCGTATACCGACCACATTACCCCAAAAATCATGTGCTGAAGGTCTGTAAAATTTATGGTCACTAACGCCATATTCCCTATACTCCACTTGGCGTGACGGGGGTACTTTACTTTTTTTTTACTTACACGAACGATGCAGACCATTATCAAAGTTGATGAAAAGATCCCAGAGAGAGTTTAAGCAAATAACTAGCTTTGATAAGTCAGAACAAGTGAATGTGAGTTAGAAATAATTTTTAAAATAGGAATGGCAAAAGGCATTTTAAGAGCAGGAAATCTGTGCTCAAATTAAAGCAAATTACATCAGGACCAACATTAAAAAATAATAAAATGTTTTATCTACTCATTACTCTTGTATTAAAGTAAAAGTAAGATACCACCGTCACGCCAAGTGGCGTATAGGGAAATATGGTGTTAGTGACCCTATATTTTACAGAGCTTCAGCAATGATTTGTGGGGTAATGTGGTCAGTATTACGCCCGCGCTGCTTTACTTTCCCAGAAAAAAATCCGGTACCCATTTAAGGCTGGGTGAACCCAGAAGCCGTCGGTTGGGATCGAACCTTAAACCTTGTCCTTTGTAGTCCAGTTCACTAACCACTGAGCTATCGCGGATCCCAATACTCTTGTATGGTGCATAAAAATGGACACTTGAGAAAACATGAAAGAACAGTTAAGCTTATGATACACAGATTTATATACAAATAGGAAACGTGCTGAAGTCGGATGTGTTGGGACGAAAGGCACAAATATCACAGTTATACTGCAAACCACAACACAACGCAGACACGCCCACTTAACGTCCTTTTAAATGTGGATGATGAAGAGGTGCACTCCTTTAGACATCGGGCGAACGCAAGCAAGCAAATAGGAACATTTGAATGAGCCGATAAGAAAACAAAATTGTAAAATTCTAAAACTACGGAAAGTACACAATCAACTATCACGATTCGAAATCGAACGACATTTTAGGGAGAAGTAAAGGGACACAATAACCTACTGAAAGTCATCTTTGAATGCAGAATACAAAGCAAACGAGGCAGAGGAAGACAAGCCCATTGTAAACTGAAAACACGCGAGCAGGAAAAGATTAGACATTGTGTACCATAAAGACAAGTTATAGAATGAAATGACCCTTCATAATGATCTTCAATGTTGAGACGGAACACGATGATGATGCTGTGATTGTAAAGCAATTCACATCCAGTAAATTAATTAGATATAGAAACAAAGTTGAACGCATTCGAAAATAAATGTCTAAGGAAAATACTTGGTATAGCGTGGAACGAATTCAAAACAAACGAGGAAATTAGAGAAATCGCCAATCAACCACTAATATCTTCAGTAATCAAGAAAAGACGATGGTCATATGTTGGACATGTGATGAGAAGAGATAATAACCGAATAGCAAAGCAAGTCCTCATATGGGAAATAACAGGTAAGAGAAAAAGAGGAAAACCCAGGGAGACACTGAGAAGAACATTGATGAGAGAGGCAAGAGCAGCAGGAATCGGCTCCCTCAATGAGATAGAGCTGCTTGCACAGAACAGAGACAAATGGCGAGATGTGATAAAATATCTTTACAAGAGAACTGCTAGAACAAAAATGCAGATATGAGAAGTTGTATCTTGGTCTACGCCCTATGGGCCGGCTACGGCTTGAAAGGTCAATAGATAGATAGAAATTAATTATAATTTAATGGACTTCATTTACAGTACTGGAAAAGGACGACGGACCTACATATTATATTAAAACGTCTAAATACCAAAGTCTTGATTACACCAAACTGTTGTGATGTGTGTGATAGGAGAACAATCTAAGGGAGATAATCCGTCAATTACCTTTTGACGGTAAAACACTGCTGAGTTGTCTCCTATAAATACTACACATTTCAGATTACAATTCTGGTTAAAATCCACACTAATCATCATGCTGAAGTCGGATGTGTTGGGCCGAAAGGCGCAAATATCACAGTTATACTGTAAACCGAGCCGCGATAGCTCAGTGGTTAGTGAACTGGACTACAAAGGACAAGGGGTAGGGTTCGATCCCAACCGACGGCCTCCGGGTTCACCCAGCCTTTAATGGGTACCGGATTTTTTCTGGGAAAGTGAAGCGGCACGGGCGTAATACCGACCACATTACCCCAAAAATAATGTGCCGAAGGTCTGTAAAATATATGACCACTAACACCATATTCCCTATACTCCACTTGGCGTGACGGGTGTACTTACTGATGAAGAGGTATACTCCTTTAGTCATCGGGCGAACGCAAGCAAGCACACTAATCATTTTTTAAACTTATAGCGTCGAGTGAATTACAAATATCTTCTTCTTCTTTTAAACTCCCTGTGAAGCACGGGTCTTCAACAAACACTTTCCGAGTCTCTGTTTTTTGCCATTCTTCTAAGAACATTTCATGTCTTCCCCATCATCTTCATCTCTTCTTCCACCTGTCCACACCAAAAATATTTTGGTCTTCCTATTTATTTCTTCCCCTGGGGATTCCAAAAGAGGGCATGTCGTGTAATATTCTCAGGTTGTTTCCGTAGTGTGTGTCCTATTCAACGCCATCGTCTTCATTATATATCTTTGTCCAATGATATTTGACTGGTACTTTCCCATAGTTATAAGTTAGTAATTTTGTCCTTTTGGACAAGTCAATCTATGTCAGCCTGCACCATCAAAGCAAGAAACAGAGTGGAATGGCGATCCATGGTAGCCAACCTTCGTTGCGGGGAGGGCACACGATGATGATGATGAATTTTGTCCTGCCATTACCATCCTTTTATTCTGCGCATTTTGCAAACAAACATAGGTATATTAAGCTATATGTTTTACAAAAACGCACAGTGAAGAGTAAGTAAATGTAAAGAGCCCCGTCACGCCAAGTGGTATAGAGAATATGGTGTTAGTGACCATAATTTTTATAGACCTTCGGCACATAATTTTTCGGGTAATGTGGTCACACAGTGAAGAGCAAAACCTTAATCTAAATATACAGAAAATGAAGATGTCCTCCGACGATTAAAAAATGTCCGCCCGATCCATTGGTTGCCCGTCCTCAACGACAGCGCAGCTAGCCAACCTGTCCGCCCTTTCATTTCCTCGTACTCCCGCATGTCCGGGGACATAGACAAAGGTGACCTTACGTATTTTGGATTTCTGCAATGACTCTACCCATTGCATGCGTACAGAGCCCGCCTCCACTTTTTTTATCATGCTCATCGAATCACTCAGTATACATGCGTGGGTGTAGTCTTGTGACTCTAACCATTTGAATGCCTTGGTCACTGCCATCGCCTCCATTGTCATGCTACTCGTGGTTATGACGTATGCACCACTGTCTTCCTTGACTATTCGGCCTGCCGAGCGTGCTGTAAATGCCAATGCACTTCTTTCGTGTCGTCTTACAGATCCGTCTGTATAGATGACTGCATCTTTCTCATCGGTGTTATCGCAGATGAGACCGTTGACCTCAGCATTAACCACGACCGGGTTCTGTTCCCTACTTTTCCTGTCGAGTGTGACAATACACGATAAAGTCCCCTTGAATGACGTAGGCACCGGTATCCACTCCTCAACAATGCTGATATTGGTAAGCCCACAGACCTGTTTGATGACATCTTCTGCTCGGCCCACCCATGATTTGCCTCTTTTTAGCCTGTCACCTTTCTCTGTGTTGAGCACGTGGTGCAATGGATGCTCTGTATCTGTACTAATCTTCAGGTATGCTCGTGCTCTCCAGATCTTGATTCTGTCATCCATGGTTGGAAAGTCAAGAAGATACCTCATTGCTACACAGGGAGTGCCCCTCGTACATCCCAGGATAATGCGCATGGCTTCATTTTGTATTTTCTCTAGCCTATCAATTTGAGTCGTACTGACAGTAAGAATGGCCTGGGCATATTCGATAGGTGCGAGGACTAATCCCTGGAACAGAAGAGTAAGTAGCCTCTGCTCGATGTTGGCAGCTGCCATGACCTTCAAGGCGGCTAATCTTTTGCGGGATTTTGTTATCACATGGTCGACGTGGTCCCGAAAACACAGGCTGCGATCAAACTTAACTCCAAGGTATGTCATCAACTTGTCC
Source organism: Megaustenia siamemsis (assembly GCA_032433765.1). Lineage (NCBI taxonomy): Eukaryota > Metazoa > Mollusca > Gastropoda > Stylommatophora > Ariophantidae > Megaustenia > Megaustenia siamemsis. Next base: position 25,572,587 of record JAVIAB010000107.1, read on the forward strand.
CTGGTCACCTCATCAGCTCCCATTCGTACTACCGGTGTGGTCGTATGAACGATATGATTGTTAAGGGAGAACCATGAAACTGATGCTTTATTAGGATTACCCACGGCACCTGATACCCCACACCAGGAAGAAATGCGATCGAGTTCGTCTTGCATTGTGGAGGCGATTGTGGAGTCTGTCTCTTCGCTGTCGATATACCAGAATATCATCAGCAAAAGTCATAGTTCTTCCCCTCCCATCCAGCTGTTGTTCCGTGATCATTATTGTGTACACGTTAAATAGAACTGGTGACAATGGTGAGCCTTGTGGCAGCCCTGGGCAAATGGATGTTGGCTCGGAAGACCCGCTTCCACATCTGAGTATCACCTTCCTCTGAAACAGTGCCGTGGCGATCCATCTAATGAGGAAAGGGTGCACCGCCAGTTTGAGGAGCATATGCATGAGATATTCAAATGGTACCCTGTTGTATGCATCCTCCAGATCTATAGCAGCAGCACATGTCTCCTCTCGTCTGTGGAAGCCTTCGAAGACGTCATAGGCAAATACTGCCGCATTGAGCCATGTCTCTTTGTTATATCTATAACCACCGAGTGTGGGTGGGAATACGCGTTTCTGTTCAAGGTGACAGGTGAGGACCCGGGCAACTATTTTCTCCAGCAGCTTGCCCGCAGTGTTCTGCATCGTGATGATTCTGTAGGCACTGATCTGAGAATGGTCCTTGTTTGGCTTCGGTAGCGGTACTAAGTAGCTGTATAGCTACTCCTCCTTAATCTGGCCGGTCCGAATACTGGCATTAAACTCATTGGCCAGTTTTGTCAAGTCGTCGTCAGCTAAATTGCCTATGTCATCGTACCGAACACCATCTGGACCAGGAGCAGTGTTGTGTGACCTTTTAAGTGTCGTGCGAATAGTATCGGTTGTGATTGTGAGATCTTCTTCCAGCCCTACATCCTTACATAATTTTGACAGCGATCCCCGTATCCTCATTGTTACAGCCTCATTTCTTTGGTCCGTCTGCTCAATGTAACGGGCAAGCAGGGCCTTCCATTTGCTCTCATCAGATTTGTGACATATCTGGCCTGTGCTCTGAAAGTCTGGTATGCCTCTGTGTCGTGGTGTGCCATTCATGCACTAATGAAGGCGCCAGAATGTGGCGAGCGATTTTTCTGAGCACACTTTTTTACAGAAGTCATCCCGGTAGTTTCCTATGTCTGATTTTGCTAATGACGTCCTGGTCTGTTTTCTCGTAGTTGAATGTGTGGAGCTTTCTTTTCTGGCTTTTATTTCTGATTTTCTCAATTAGGAGGACACATGGATAGTGATCACTTCCGTGGAACCCCAGTGCACTCCACCTGCAAACCGGTGCGAAGGTGGAAGACACCAGTGCCAGGTCTATGACACTATCAGAGTCCCCTGTTCGAGTGGCCGTTCTTGTTGCCCTTCCATCATTGAAGCACACTAAATCGGCCGATACCAGTGCGTTCTCTGGGTCTTCTCCCTGCTTGTTGGTTATGGCGTTACCCCACTGGTTGCCTCTAGCATTAAAGTCTCCGCAGAAAAGGACATTCTCTTCATCGAACTCGAAGAGATTCTGCCATTGTTGTGTGTTCACCTTCCCATTACAGGCATACACATTAACAATCACGAAATGAACTGGGGTCTGCACCCTAACCGCATGTACCTATAATTCTGCATTGTTCCACACAGACATATTAACCTCAGCTGCCACCATATTGTTGCGCACAAGGATGGCCTGCCCAAGGTGTCGTCTATTGTAAAAACAATGAAAGCCATGAGTACTGTCACCAAGAAGAGTTTCTTGCAAAACCATTATATCGGCGCCGCACAGTAGCTTATCAAGAATGGGCCGTCGTTGTTTAATGGACCCACAATTCCAATAAGTAACGCGCACATACTTTAGGCCTAGCCTCTTACACTTTGACAGTTTAATGCCACCTCTCTTTTCCTGTTTCGATGATGTCGTTTCGGCTGCATCTGAAAACTTACACTTACCGTCGTCATAATCAACGTCGCTTAACGTTGATGCTTTAGATGGTCCAGACTCACGTGCACTTACTCAGTAGCACGGTCCAGAACCCGTTTCCACGTTATAAACTGGCCAACTCCAGTAAATATCTCTACAGCACGCGGATACACTGTGAGCCTTTCACAAATTAAATGAATTACGCGTCTTTGACGACAGACCGGCGTAAACAAACCGCCATTTTTTAATGCGTTCAATAGTGCAGTCAACAAGGATGAGTATAAGTGATGAAATAAGGAAAATTAACAAAATGCAATGAATCAAAAGAAGTAAAGTGATTTACATCAAATAGAAAGCGCGTACAATCACATGATCCCTTAAAATATCAATAAAAACAAACAAATAAACAGAGAAGTTCACTGGAAAACAGCACTTATCTGTGAGTATTCGGAAGAGGCAATCTAACAGGGCGCCATATTCCCCGGAAGTCTTTTCACTGATACCTAAAAGGTGTCAAGGTTATATCATTTGTTGTTCTTGAGCTGCTGCTCGAACTGTCTGAATTATTGATTTTCCTTTGTTGTTACATGTCTCTGTCACTGCATCTATCCATCTTCTTCTGGGTCTTCTTCTTGGTCTTTTACCATGCATTCTCGAGAAGAACGCCCTTGATGGTGATTGGTGAGGATTCATTCTGACCAGGTGGCCAAACCATTTAAGTTGTTGTTGTTCTATATATTCTAGGCAGGGTTTCGTTCCTACCATTTTTCTAATGGTTTCATTTGGTATTCTATCTCTTCTTGTGTTGTTTGTTACTTTTCTCAAGCATCGCATCTCACATGTATTGATCTTTCTTAAATGGGATTTAGAAAGGGTCCATGTTTGACTTTCATAGCACAAAGTTGGTATGACAATGCTAATTATTATTTGTTGTTTAGCTGGCATAGATATGTTTGGATGTCTTAGCAATGGTGAAAGCTGGTATGTGACAGCATTTGCTTTTTGTATTCTCATGTCAAGTTCTCTGTCTAGTTTTCCATCTTCTGTGAACATTGTGCCTAAATACTTGAATTCCTCTACTTGTTTTATTTCTTTATCTTTGATCTTAATGTTTAATGGGTGTCTTAATTTGCTTATTCTTATAGCCTCTGCTTTTGCTGTGTTAATTTTCATACTGTAGTTTGTGCAGCTTTTATCTAGAGATGTTAAATGCTGTTGTATCAGGTTTTCATCCTCATATATTAGGCATTGGTCATCTGCGAAGAGTAGTTCGTTGATGTTGGAGTTTTCTACCTCTATGTTATTATTTGATTTTTCCTTATTGTTGGTTGTTTCCTGATTTATTTTGTCCATATATATATATATATGATGAAGAGGAGTGGCGAGAGGACGCATCCTTGTCTTACACCTGTTGTAACCTGAAACCATTCTGACAGACCTTCCGATGTTCTAACGGCACTTTTACTGTTTTTATATAATGCCATCATATTATCTAGTAGTTGTCCTGCTACACCGTAGGTTTCAAGAGTTTGCCAAAGTTTGTTCCTGTCCACACGATCAAACGCTTTTTCCTGATCTATAAACACTATATTTAGGTTTCTGTAATATTCTATTGTTTTTTCACATAGTTGTATCAATGTAAATATAGCATCAGTACAGCTTTTGCCTTTTCTGAATCCGAAATGATTATTACTTAATTGAGGTTCTATTATGTATCTTACTCTCCTCTCCAATATTTTAGCATACATTTTACCAACTTGACTCAATAGGGATATTCCTCTGTGCATTTCACACTCCCTTTTGCTTCCTTTATTCTTCCAAAATGGGACAATGATAGCTTTTTGCCAACTGTCTGGGACTTTTTTTTTTGCCATAGTAAAACAGGCTTATGGTCAGTATCTAATATTGCATTTGGTATAGATCTTGAGTCTGTTATGTCCCTCCTTTGATGTCTTCTAGTCAAAATAAAATCGATTTGGAAGGCCTTGTCCGTGTCTTTCCATTTATACCAAGTTAGTATTTGGTTACGGTTGTGCTGATTAAACGTGTTTGTTATATAAAGACCATGTTCTGCACAAATATTTAGTAGGTGTTCACCATTACTGTCACACTCTGTTCTAATGTCACTAAATGGTCCTAGGTATAATTCCCATGGTGTTCATCATTACTGTTACACTCTGTTCTAATGTCACTAAATGGTCCTAGGTATAATTCCCATGGTGTTCATCATTACTATTACACTCTGTTCTAATGTCACTAAATGGTCCTAGGTATAATTCCCATGGTGTTCATCATTACTGTTACACTCTGTTCTAATGTCACTAAATGGTCCTAGGTATAATTCCCATGGTGTTCATCATTACTGTTACACTCTGTTCTAATGTCACTAAATGGTCCTAGGTATAATTCCCATGGTGTTCATCATTACTGTTACACTCTGTTCTAATGTCACTAAATGGTCCTAGGTATAATTCCCATGGTGTTCATCATTACTATTACACTCTGTTCTAATGTCACTATATGGTCCTAGGTATAATTCCCATGGTGTTCTCCTTTGTCCTACTCTACCGTTGAAATCTCCTAGTACAAACAATTTCTCTGTCTCCTTGACTTTATTTATTGTGGCTGACAGTTCATCAAAATATTCTTGTTTGCTGTCCTCACTATATGTGTCGTTGCATGGAGCATATGTTTGAATATAAGTGGTATTTTACCCTCTTTCTGCTAATTTGATACTTATAATTGTTTCCGAGATGTAATCAATTTCTAGTATATTTTTGGCAGTATTACTTTCAATAATAAAACCGACCCCGTGTTTGTTTACTTCCGCCATGTTGTTAGTTCCGCTCGTGACGAGTGTGTAGCTTTTGTGTATTTCTTTAATGATTTTACCTCTCTTTCTTGTGTCCGCTAATCCTAAGATTTTTATATTCCTTTTCTTCATATATTCAACTATTTCTGTGTTTTTATCACCTATACCGCAGATGTTCCAAGTACCTATTAAACGTTCTAATTGTTTTCTCTGTGTTGCTGTAGTTTTCCCGCTTTCATTTTGCATTTTCGTTCGTGCTCGTAATAGCACAATGGATGGTAATTAAAACAAACTGTAAGAATAAATCACAAATAAATCCGTTGGAAATAACACTAGAACGCTTGAATTTCTTTTACTTCGGGCATTGAAATTCACTTATAATTTAAATTTGACTCCCATCGAAAATTGTATCGTGTTGCCAGCATAGTCACACACCGGAAGTCAACACACACAATTCAACACACAGTAAACACACATAAGTCAACACACACAAGTCAACACACAGTCAACACACAGTCAACACACACAAGTCAACACACTAATCAACACACAGTCAACACACACAAGTCAACACACACAAGTCAACACACAGTCAACACACACAAGTCAACACACAGTCAACACACACAAGTCAACACACAGTCAACACACACAAGTCAACACACAGTCAACACACACAATTCAACACACAGTCAACACACAAGTCAACATACACAAGTCAACACACAGTCAACACACACAATTCAACACACAGTCAACACACACAAGTCAACACACAGTCAACACACACAATTCAACACACAGTCAACACACAAGTCAACACACACAAGTCAACACACAGTCAACACACACAAGTCAACACACACAAGTCAACACACAGTCAAAACACACAAGTCAATACAAACAGTCAACACACACAGTCAACACACACAAGTAAACACACAAGTCAACACACACAAGTCAACACACACAAGTCAACACACACAAGTCAACACAACAACAATGAATAAAATGTGTTAATTCGCAACAAAATTCTACAGAAAAATCTATATGATACCCTGGATAATGAATAAGAGCAATCAAGACATAAAAAGACTTCAACATTTAAAAGAACTGGCATACAAGTATCTTACAGAGGAATCAATATATTCTGACCACTTTAAAAGACACAATGTACTGGAAAGAACAATAATGGAAGGCTTGGTTCCCAAAAAAAATGAAACAGAGGCATACCAAGAAGATCGTAGTTTCAATAAATCTAAGATACCATGAACATTTCAACAAAAGAAGTGATAGATCTGACTAGAGACAGAGATTCTTTCTGACGGACCTGAGATAAGTGCAACGTTCTGCAAAGGACGCTCAACGCGATGATAATGCAGAAGCACATCCTGAACTGACAAAAAAAGACAGTATGATACAACCGCAGTCACACTCGATAAAATTAAAGCGAAGCTCTAAGCTAAGCGTGATAATTATAAGTAATTGGTTAAATGGATGCATACAAATAAACAATGGAAGACAGGTTTCGGTAACTACTCAATTGATATTATAGTGACCATGTTAATATCAGAAAATGGATGTAGAGATAAAAATAATGAAAGAACATTTATTTAGTGTTTGGGCTTTCGTGGATTCAATGAAAGAGGTCAGAGAGTAACTTTGGGGGAAGCTATTAAATAGGTGAGAGAGTAACTTTGGGGGAAGCTATTAAATAGGTGCGAGAGTAACTTTGTGAGAAGCTATTAAATAGGTGAGAGAGTAACTTTGGGGGAAGCTATGAAAGAGAGGAGAGAGTAACTTTGGGGGATGCTATTAAATAGGTGAGAGAGTAACTTTGTGGGAAGCTATGAAAGAGAGGAGAGAGTAACTTTGTGGGAAACTATGAAAGAGAGGAGACAGTAACTTTGTGGGAAACTATAAAAGAGAGGAGAGAGTAACTTTGTGGGAAACTATGAAAGAGAGGAGACAGTAACTTTGGGGGATGCTATTAAATAGGTGAGAGAGTAACTTTGGGGGAAGCTATGAAAGAGAGGAGAGAGTAACTTTGTGGGAAACAAACTATGAAAGAGAGGAGAGAGTAACTTTGTGGGAAACTATGAAAGAGAGGAGAGAGTAACTTTGTGGGAAACTATGAAAGAGAGAAGAGAGTACCTTTGGAGGAAGCTATTAAATAGGTGAGAGAGTAACTTTGGGGGAAGGCTATGAAAGAGAGGAGAGAGTAACTTTGGGGGATGCTATGAAAGAGAGGAGAGAGTAACTTTGTGGGAAACTATGAAAGAGAGGAGACAGTAACTTTGTGGGAAACTATGAAAGAGAGGAGAGAGTAACTTTGGGGGAAGCTATGAAAGAGAGGAGAGAGTAACTTTGTGGGAAACTATGAAAGAGGTGAGAGAGTAACTTTGTGGGAAACTATGAAAGAGGTGAGAGAGTAACTTTGTGGGAAACTATGAAAGAGTTGAGAGAGTAACTTTGTGGGAAACTATGAAATAGAGGAGAGAGTAACTTTGTGGGAAACTATGAAAGAGAGGAGAGAGTAACTTTGTGGGAAACTATGAAAGAGAGGAGAGAGTAACTTTGTGGGAAACTATGAAAGAGAGGAGAGAGTAACTTTGGGTGAAGCTATGAAAGAGAGGAGAGAGTAACTTTGTGGGAAACTATGAAAGAGGTGAGAGAGTAACTTTGTGGGAAACTATGAAAGAGGTGAGAGAGTAACTTTGTGGGAAACTATGAAAGAGTTGAGAGAGTAACTTTGTGGGAAACTATGAAATAGAGGAGAGAGTAACTTTGTGGGAAACTATGAAAGAGAGGAGAGAGTAACTTTGTGGGAAACTATGAAAGAGAGGAGAGAGTAACTTTGTGGGAAACTATGAAAGAGAGGAGAGAGTAACTTTGTGGGAAACTATGAAAGAGAGGAGAGAGTAACTTTGGGGGAAGCTATGAAAGAGAGGAGAGAGTAACTTTGGGGGAAGCTATGAAAGAGAGGAGACTACTCCTGCTACTACTAATACTACTACTGCTACTATTACTGTTACTATTACTAATACTAATACTGCTGCTGCTGCTGCTGCTACTACTACTACTACTACTACTACTACTACAACTACAACAACTACTACTACAATTTGTTAAAACATTATCTAGCTTGCCACTATTTAAACATGACTTTCATGACAGCAACTCAAAAATTGTCTGTCTTCTGCGCGAAATATCCAGCCCGTGCAGCAACCAATCCCAGCTGGTCTGTGACATCTTGCACCACTTTATTCTACGTCTTCCTCTCCCTCGTTAGCCTCAAACTATGCCCTTCATAATTATATTCGTGTGTTCATTTAACATAGCCAAAATATTTTCGTTTCACCGTTTCTATGTTCTTTATCCACCAGCTTTCTTGTATTTTCAGTACTTGCAAAATTGACATGTTTGTTCTGCAACACTTGAATTTATAGGGTGTTGATGAGTTTATCAATAGATCTGTGAATTTTCCATATTTCACTGTCATAGTTGCTATGTCTTTATCAACAACTACAAACTTGATGTCGTGCAGCAGTATAGCAACTTAGGGTCCATCATCAACGAAAAAATATTTTTAGATACAGAAGTTGACACCCGCATTGGTAAAGCTGCTACCACCTTCGCCCGTCTTTCCAAGCGTGTTTGACAAAACAGTAAACTTAAAATTAAAACAAAGGCCGCAGTTTACAATGAACTGCATCATTAGTATTTTTCTGTATGGCAGCGAATCATAGACAACTTATGCAAAGCAGGAGAGAAGTCCAAATGCATTCCATATGCGATGTCTGCGCCGTATTCTTGGTATCAACTGGAAGGATAAAGTGACAAACGTAGCGGTCATGACTCGCACAGGCCTCCCGAACATCTACGCACTGCTCGAACAACGTAGGTTAAACTGGCTTGGCCACGTAGACCAATGAAAGATGGCCGTATAACAAAAGATAAACACTAAGGACAACTAGCAGATGGTAAAAGAACTAGAGGGTGCCCAAAACTTCGATTTGTAGATGTGTGTAAACGTGAAATGTAGACTCTGAACATAAACCCTGTAGCCAGGGAAGAAATAGCTGCAGACCGTAATCTTTGTAAACACACTCTAAAGGTCCAACTCAAACAAGAAGCAGACAGGTTCATAGAAAAAGAAAATACACGACGAAAGGAAAGAAAAAATAACATTTCTAGGGGCGCTGAAAAATCCATAGTCAACTATGGACTGACGGAGGCTCCTAGTGAACTATGACTAACGGAGTATACTAGTCAACTATGATAGACGGCGGCTACTAGTAAAATATGACTGACGGAGGCTACTAGTAAACTATGACTGACGGAGGCTACTAGTAAACTATGACTGACGGAGGCTCCTAGTGAACTATGACTGACGGAGTATACTAGTAAACTATGACTGACGGAGTATACTAGTCAACTATGATAGACGGCGGCTACTAGTAAAATATGACTGACGGAGGCTACTAGTAAACTATGACTGACGGAGGCTACTAGTAAACTATGACTGACGGAGTATACTAGTCAACTATGATAGACGGCGGCTACTAGTAAAATATGACTGACGGAGGCTACTAGTAAACTATGACTGACGGAGGCTCCTAGTGAACTATGACTGACGGAGTATACTAGTCAACTATGATAGACGGCGGCTACTAGTAAAATATGACTGACGGAGGCTACTAGTAAACTATGACTGACGGAGGCTACTAGTAAACTATGACTGACGGAGTATACTAGTCAACTATGATAGACGGCGGCTACTAGTAAAATATGACTGACTGAGGCTACTAGTAAACTATGACTGACGGAGGCTACTAGTAAACTATGACTGACGGAGGCTCCTAGTCAGCAATGACTGACAGAGTATACTAGTCAACTATAACTCACAAAGGATACTACTCAACTATGACTGTCGGAGGCTGCTAGTAAACTATGACTGACTGAGGCTACTAGTAAAATATGACTGACAGAGGCTACTAGTAAAATATGACTGTCGGAGGCTGCTAGTAAACTATGACTGACTGAGGCTACTAGCAAAATATGACTGACAGAGGCTACTAGTAAAATATTACTGACGGAGGCTACTAGTAAAATATGACTGACTGAGGCTACTAGTAAAATATGACTGACAGAGGCTACTAGTAAACTATGACTGACGGAGGCTCCTAGTCAACAATGACTGACAGAGTATACTAGTCAACTATAACTGACTAAGGATACTACTCAACTATGACTGACTGAGGCTACTAGTAAAATATGACTGACTGAGGCTACTAGTAAAATATGACTGACAGAGGCTACTAGTAAAATATGACTGACGGAGGCTACTAGGAAAATATGACTGACTGAGGCTACTAGTAAAATATGACTGACAGAGGCTACTAGTAAAATATGACTGACGGAGGCTACTAGTAAAATATGACTGACGGAGGCTACTAGTCAACTATGATTGACGGAGGTTGCTACTAGCTGATATGGTTGAAAGGTACAGGCTCTCAAAAACATATTTTGTGGCTATATCATGTCATTATCATCATCATTGAGTGCCGTCTCCGCATCGAAGGTTTGCTAATGGAGAACCATTTCATTATGTCTCTTGCTTTGATGGTGCAGATTTCCATAGATTGACTTGTCCATCTTATGATGATACTTGTCCGTGTTAGTCTTGGTCTGCCTCTACCTCTTTTACCTTGTATTTTCTCTTCCAATATTACTTTAGTAGGCTGTTGTGTCTTTTAACATGCCCCCAAAATCTTATTTGTCTTGTTAGAATTGTATTTAGTAGTTCTCTTTTCATTTTTAGTTGTTTAAGACTTCATCGTTTGTTTTCTTTTCTTTCCTCCTTTTCTACCTAATCTTCTATAAATCCACATTTAAAAATCTTCAATTTTCTGTTCTGTTTTCTTGTCTAATGTTCATGTTTCTGCACTATACAGGAATGCTGAAAAGATATAAATATTTTTCTATTCTTAGTTTTAGCCCTGGTGTTACTTATTTCGATGTTAGTATATTTTTCATGACATTAACATTACTTTTTGCCATTCCTATTCTTTTGTTTATTTCAGTTTTACATTTTCCATCACCGGTTATAGTATGTCCACGATAGTTGTAGCTCTGAAATGTCTCCTGGTCTTTTCCATCAACTTTGATATCCACTTGTAGGTTTTGAGTATTATCTTTGTTTATGATCATAGTTTCATTCTTTTTATAATCATATCTAATCTATATTTTATGCTTGTCATATTTATTTCATTAAGTAATTGTATATATTTAGGAGTAAATAATTTCATTGCTATATATTGTGCAGGTGTTAAAGGGATATAATATTTCCTAAACCTTACGCATTGGAAATAAATTATGTGGTTATGTCCCTTATATCACAAAAATTAATTTCTTGCACATCTGTTTCTATGAGGACACCAACACGTCACCAGGTACCACAGGGATTCATTAACAAGTGCAGCAAATATACAACTTTACATTCATAATTCTGAGAATGCTCTTTGTCTGGCCCTTTTCCTGCGTCACTTATCTCAACCTTTCTTTTCCAGACTTTCTGGATTGTTCTTCTCATTCTCAATTGTTGTGAATTGTGGCTCTTGTAACTAGTATTAAGGAAGGGAGCTACTAAAAAAACTTCAGAAAGAAACAATCAACATTTTTCATACACATCATGAGAAGAGGAAAGTTGGAATACTTTATTATATCTATTGACCTTTCGAGCCGTAGCCGACCCATAGGATGTAGACCAAGATACTCCTTCTCTTATCTAAATTTTTATTCTAGCAGTTTTCAATTCTTTTAAAGATATTTTATCAAATCTAGCCATTTGTCTCTGTTCTGTGCAAGCAGCTCTATCTCTTTAAGGGAGCAGATTCCTGCTGCTCTTGCTTCTCTCATCAATGATTTTCTCAGTGTTTCTCTCGGTCTTCTTCTTTTCCTCTTACCTGTTGTTTCCCACATGAGGGCTTGCTTTGCTATTCGGTTATTATCTCTTCTCGTCACATGTCCAACATACTTGATTACAACTGGCAAAATAAAAGAAAAGAGAGATAGCGGACGACAAAGAGAGAAAATACTGGATAGCTTGGTGTCATTGCATGGAAAACAGTCAACAACAGAACAGATACGATGCACTGTAGATAGAAGATTGTGGAAGGACATGATCGCCTACGTCAACCGGTATGGTACATGATGATGATGATGAACTAGAATTATTTCGATGACCATCAGTTCATGTTTAAAATTTTGAAATATTTTTGTTGGGGTGTCTTTATCACAGTTAAGATCTTTTTGTGGAGTGTCTTTATCACAGTTAAGATCTTTTTGTGGAGTGTCTTTATCACAGTTAAGATCTTTTTGTGGAGTGTCTTTATCACAGTTAAGATCTTTTTGTGGAGTGTCTTTATCACAGTTAAGATCTTTTTGTTTTATTTTTTTGGGATAATTGGGAGTGTGTGTGCCACTGTGTTTATTTTGTAGTTTCAGTGGTCGGGTGTGTAATAGGAAACTAGTTATTCAGAGCTTCTCAGCAGGAGGTAATCTGATCGTCAGAGGACTTTTAAAAAAAAAACCCGCCCACATAGATGGATCCTAGAATGTGCTACGGAGTTTTTGTAGGTGGGTCAAGATAGTTTTCGGAATCATAGGAGGAAGATGTATGTACTACAGCACTCAGAAAAACATGACAAATAAACAACAACAGAAAAAAGTAGTACACACCTCTTCCTTCTATGATTCCCTGAATTATCGCCTCGAAAGTTTCCCTCTATAATAATATTAATTTATTATTATTTGTCTCTAGTTCTCGGAAGTTTTCTCGGTAATTCGCGGGAGGAATAATGGCACCTATGGGTTCGTCGGTAGTGCAGTCATGATGACTATAACATAACCGTTACGTTGTTTACTAATTGTGGATGTCATGGTTTCAGCTTGATTCATTCAATTGTCTTTCTTTGTTTGTTTGTTTCAATCTTTCTTTCATTCAATATTTCATTATTTCATTCTAACGTTCTTTCTTTCTTTCATGCATTCTTTCTTCAATTCTTTTTTCTTTCATTGTTTCTTTTTTGTATATCATTCACCCAATGACCATTAAAGGAATTGATTATCCACTTCGTCATCCGTCCTTAGAAAGACGTTAGACTTGAGTAGATACGTTCTGTTATTGTTTGCAGTAGATCTGTAATATTTACGCTTTTCATCCCAACATATCCGACTTTGGAGTGTTATTTTTGAGCGCCGGGTGTATCTTCCCTCTTCAATTCCTACTTGCCTGGCCAGACTAGACAGATGAGTCTGTTTCTGAGGCACCGAGAAGAGCTGGAGTCAGGATGACTCTGGTTCACAGATTCTGGCGCAAGCCATCAGAGGTGGGTAGCTGTCACCTTACAGCCCTGCTGCTGTGAGACGCCTTTGCTTCCATGCAGTAGTCTTATTCTATTTCGATTTAATTACCAGGAGGATGTCCTGTAAAAGTAAGTGAAGCATTCGTTGAACTGGTAAACATATGAAAATCTAAAGAAACTAGGATAAATACAAAAATAAAATTGTTCAAATCTAATATTAATTCAATCCTATTATATGGCCGTGAAACATATAGTAAAGAGTCCCCGTCCCGTAATGTGGCGTATAGGGAATATGGTGTTAGTGACCATATATTTTACAGACCTTCAGCACATGATTTTTGGGGTAATGTGATGGGTATTACTCCCGTGTCGCTTTACTCGCCCAGAAAATAATCCGGTACCCATTTAAGGCCGGGTGAATCCAGGAGCCGTCGGTTGGAATCGAACTCTACCTCTTGTCATTTGTAGTCCAGTTTACTAACCACTCAGGTTGTGAAACAGGGAGAACCACAAAAGTTGGAATCGTGAAGATACAGACCTTCATTAATGGATATTTGCGCAGAATAATAGGATGAAAATGGCAGGACAAAATCACTAACATAGAATTATGGAAATGTACCAGTCAAATACCGGTGGATATAGAGATGCAGCGAAGAAAATGGCACTGGATATAACACATTGCGAAAGCCAACTGAGAGTATTATTAAACAGCCCCTTTTTCTGGAATCTCCAAAGACAAAGACAAAGAGGAACACCAAAATATTCTTGAAGAAGACAGATGAAAGCAGAGATGTAGATGATGGGGAAGACATAGAATGGTCCAAAAAGAATAGCATGAAACATAATGGCTTGGAAACTGTTTGTTAAAGACCTATGCTCCACAGGGAGTTCAAGGGTAGAAGAAGAAGAAGAAGCAGCAGAAGAAGAAGATGATGATGATGAAGATGAAGATAATATCCCGTTCTCAAATGCATGATCATATTGCTCCCTCTTCTTTCTTGTTTATACGGGTCCTCTGGCCTTGATTGGTAGTTATCAAGCTGATGAGATTATGAACCCGTTTTATTTAAACACACATCTGGAAGTAAGGTAGCCGTACAGCAACAGAACTAGAAGCTGTCAGCGACTCATAGCTGATGGCTTGTACCACGGTCGATGATCTAGAACCTCACAGACCTTACTCTACCTTTACGTGGTGCCCTTAGAAAGACTAACCAGTACAGTCTGGTCAAACGAGTAGAAATCGAGAGGTAAGTCAACCTGATACTTAATAATGATGGCGATGATTGTTATAATGATGATGATGATGGTGATGATGATGATGATGATAATTATGGTGATGATGACGACGACGATGATGATGGTTATTATGATGGTGATGATTATCTCTCTCTCTCTGCGATCAGGACCCAATCAGAGTAGGATTCCAGCTCCTCACATGAACTCAGCTGTCAGGTTAGGTGTGTTACAAACAGAACATCACAATTAGAGTCTGCCAGATCCACTCTGATTGAACACCCGTTAAAAACGTTGCACTGTGTTCTGCGCCAGTGGCCCAGTGCATCCGATTTCAGCCAGCATTTTATTCAGGTTTGCTTTCCCTAGCCTTTGATTGTCCCCAATCTTCCTGCAAGGCAGCAGGTGATCTTTTCTGTAGGGAGATTCTGCCCTTAGATGGTCGGCCCTCCCAGGTTTACGAGCACCATCTGCCCGAGTCACTAGAGGTGACTAACACAGACATGCACACACAAAGATATGAGATGTGACAAACACAGACATGCTCATAGCGATACGAACGGTGATGATTATGATAATAATGATGGTGATAATAATGATGGTGATGATGATAATGATAATGATGATGATAATGATAGTGATTATGATAATGATGATGATGATAATGATAATGATGATGATAATGATGATGATGATGATGGTAATGATAAGAAAATACCGAGCACATATTTTTAGAAAATTGTCTAAATTCTATAGACCACTTCTGTTCAATCTTCCTCTTGCAATTTACGGCTTGAGATCTCAACCATTGTCAGCAAGGGAGACAAGCCACGGAAGGGACCAAACGTAATTGCTAAGATAAATTCTACTGCGACCTCAGAAAAAAACATTACCTTTCTGCCCTCTCGTACATAACACACAAAAAAAGTGAACAAATAAAGAGTATAAGCGAAGACACGCACAGTAATTCCCGGCTTCTTGTCAGCTATTCCCAAAACGGGCTCTGACTGTCGGACTAAATTAGCCTGCCCCGAAAAGCACATTTTTGGGTTCCATTTTTACCAGTTCTTCTTAATACAATATGTGGGTTATGTGCAACGACAAGGTCATCTCCATTCATCGCAGTCTCTTGTAAACAATATGTTGATGACATCACAAAATAAAATGAAAGCAACAAAATACGCACGTAAATTGTGTGCTACATACTTAGGTTATATGGCAGGAATAAACAATCATTATCATTGAGTGCCGCCTCCGCATCGAAGGTTGGCTACCATGGATCGCCGTTGTACTCTGTCTCTTGCTTTGATGGTGCAGATTGTCATAGGTTGACTTGTCCATCTTTCGATGTTACTCGTCCATGTTAGTCTTGGTCTGCCTCTGCCTCTTTTACCTTGTGTTTTAAATCAAACGAAATGTTAAACTAAACAATAACGTTTCGATTAATAGTATCTTCATCAGGGGATTAATTAAAAAGTAAAACAACACATTAACAATAAAACCTCTCTCTTTCTCTCTGCGATCAGGACTTAGTCAGAGTAGGATTCCAGACTCCCACATGAAGTCAGCTGTCAGGTTAAGTGTGTTGATCGCCCCCACAGACAGAACGTCACATTTAGAGTCCGCCAGATCCACTCTGACTGAACACCCGTTAATACGTTGCACCGTGTTCTGCGCCAGTGGCCCAGTGCATCCGATTTCAGCCAGCATTTTTTCAAATTTGCTTTCCTTAGCCTTTGATTGTCCCCAATCTTTCTGCAAGGCAGCAGATTGTCTTTTCTGTAGGGGGATTCTGCCCTTAGATGGTCGGCCCTCCCAGGTTTACGAGCACCATCTGCCCGAGTCACTAGAGGTGACTAACACAGACATGCACACACAAAGATATGAGATGTGACCAACACAGACATGCACACACAAAGATTAAAATTAAAATGGTTATAACACGGGCAACATGACATATTGCTGGAATGTGTTTTATCCATACCGACTATACAGCACAAATGTCAAATCAGTCCAACTTAATGGTTCGGAATTATGGACTAATATCAACAGACTAAAATCTTTCATAATCAGATGTCTTCGACATCTTTTTAACAGCAGATGACCAAATAAAATTTTAAATGATAAATTTTTGGAAATAGAACCCCCACATACCAAGGGGAAGGAGCGAGTTCCCCAGCATCCAGCGACTGACGACTCCCAGTTCTGTGTTGGTTGATAAATCTTCGTATTCGCTAAGTAAAATTCAGTCCATTGAGACTGCGCTAGAAATATAAACTGGCGTAAGCAGCTAACGGTTTCTAGATTATTTTAACCTTGAATACAATATGATGAAAGAGAATGATAATGCAATTATACAATACAGAATAGAAGATCAATCGGAAAATAATACGTTGTCAAAATATTTTTTACAAATATAAGATGAAGAATGAATAAGATAATGAATAAGTGAAATAATAAACGACGTTGGTAAAAGATGATTTAAACTTAAAACAAACAAAAAAATACAAATATAAACCAATTAAGAAAAAAAATAAGAAAATTAATTAAAGGAGTGGTGAGAATGAGAGAAAGAAAGAAGAGAAGAAAGAGTTGAAGCTGAAGGATTAATGAATGAAATCAAAATGAATTGAGTAGTGTGCAGAAACATATAAAGATCAGGAGAAGAAGAAGAAGAAGAAGTAGAAGAAGAAGAAGGGGAAAGGTTAAGATTGGGAAAAATCCATTTGGAAGAAATAGAAAGAATAGAAACAGGAGTGTGTTAGAAAAGAGAAAAGGCAAGAAAAAAAAAAAGAAGCGTGAGAATAGTAGAACACTTGTAACAACAAGCACGCGCCGACAATGTTTGTCCAATCACAGTAAAGGAATTCAAATAGCCCGGTATGTCCACGTTCCAGTTCTCTTGTCATAGATGGTCGAGTTCGGGAACCGAGCGTAGATTGAGGGCAATATTTGTTTTAGGTCGCCAGAGTCGGTGGGAGACAGAAGGGCACGCAGTTTAAATCCCGAAGGACGATGTACTTGTACTTAGTGCAGGATTGGACTGTGTGGTTTGGATTTCTGGGTTTATTTAATTTGAGAGACGGAGACTGTGTGACAGTGAGATGTGCAGGAGAATAAGTAATGCGTTAAATGTAAAGGAATGGCAATTTACATATTTGGGTTTTATTTGAAAAATAACTCATTCAGTCCTCGTTATGTCCTCGGACATCGCATTAGAGATGACCACAGTTGTCTAAGGGAGCCGCGATAGCTCAGTGGTTAGTAAACTGGACTACACAGTACAAGAGGTGGGGTTCGATCCCCACCGATGGCTTCCGGGTTCACCCAGTCTTAAATGGGTATCTGATTTTTTTTCTGCGAAAAGTAAAGCGGAACGGGCGTAATGCCGACCATATTACCCCAAAAAATGATGTGCTGAAGGTCTGTAAAATTTATGGTCACTGACACCATATTCCATATACGCCACTTGGCGTGACGGGGGCATTTTACTTTACTTTTTGCAGTTGTCTATCTTGATCTTCATCCTCCCTTTTCACTCCTCGTTAGGCCGTTTTCTTTCATTTGTATGCCTTTACTCATTTCCTAGAACTATAACATCATCAAGAAAGAAAGAGTTCTTAAATGTATGCAGAACCAGTCTTTAACATTTGGATGCGAATCATGGACACTAGGACAACAGACAAGAAAATCACTGGAGTCTGTAGAAATGTGGTTTTACAGAAGAATGTTGAGAGTACCATGGACATCTAAGAAGAGTAATGAAAATGTTCTGAGAGAGGTCAAAGCAAAAAGAGAGCTAATTTCCAATATTAGGAAGAAACAATCATCATATTTTTTTGCCATGTAATGAGAAGAGAACAACTGCAATATATTGTAACAACTGGAAAAATTGAGGGACGAAGTGATAGAGGGAAGCAAAGAGAAACAATTTCAGACAGCTTAGAGAATGGCTTGGCAGAAGGTCAACAACAGAAATGATAAATAGCTGTCGAGATCGAAAGTTGTGGAGAGACATGATCACCTACGCCAGTACGCCGGTACTTGATGATGATGATAACATCATCATTGAGTGCCGTCTCTGCATCGAAGGTTGGCTACCATGGAGCGCCGTTCCACTCTGTCTCTTGCTTTGATGGTGCAGATTATCATAGGTTGACTTGTCCATCTTTGTTATTCGTCCATGTTAGTCTTAGTCTGCCTCTGCCTCTTTTACCTTGTATTTTCTCTTCCAATATTACTTTTATTAGGCCGTTGTTTCTTTAAACATGCCCCAAAAGTTGCATTTGTCTTGTTCTAATTGTGTTTAGTAGTTCTCTTTTCATTTTTAGTTTTTTTAAACTTCATGGTTTGTTTTCTTTTCTTTCCATCCAATTCTACCTATTCTTCTATAAATCCATATTTCAAAGACTTTAATGTTCTGTTTTGTTTTCTTGCGTACTGTCCATGTTTCTGCACTATACAGAAAGATTAAGAAGATGAAACATTTTGCTATTCTTAATTTTAGCCCTGGTGTTATTTGTTTTGATGTTAAGTATATAACGCAGCTACTCAGTGTTTGTACATCGGCCTACGTGTTTACACCAGAACTATATCCTAATATATTTCTATGTTCATTGTTTCATCTCAGAAATCGGATGCACTGGGCCACTGGTGCAGAACACAGTGCAACGTTTTAATGGGTGTCCAATCAGAGTGGATCTGGCAGACTCTAATTGTGATGTTCTGTCTATGGGGGCGATCAACACACTTAACCTGACAGCTGACTTCATGTGAGAGTCTGGAATCCTACTCTGATTGAGTTCTGATCGCAGAGAGAGAGAGAGAGAGAGAGAGAGAGAGAGAATAGTTAGTGACCTTGGTGCCGGTCAGTGGTTAGTGAACTGGACTACAAAGGACAAGAGGAAGGGTTCGATCCCAATCGACGGCTTCCGGTTCACCCAGCCTTTAATGGGTACCGGATTTTTTTCTGGGAAAGTAAAGCGGCACGGGCGTAATACCGACCACATTACCCCAAAAATCATGTGCCGAAGGTCTGTAAAATGTATGGTCACTAACACCATATTCCCTACACGCCATTTGGCGTGGTACTTTACTTTTTTTTTACTTTGGTGCTGGTCAGTATGATCCTGATTCGATTCCATGTGTTTTAGTCTAGTTGAAGGCCCATTGAGCCGTAACGTTGTTCCGGTTTGTGTTGTCCACTTGTTACGTGAAACTTTTAGCCATACCGTTTTTTTAAATCTATTTTTATTTGCTATTGTTTTTTTCTATTTTTTGTTTCTATTTTGTTTTATTTCTCCTTCGACTCGAAGAAACGAATAATTTTTTTATGAGGAACTGTGTGGTCTAGAGGTATACCTCTGAAACAAGAAGGTCTTGGGTTCGAATCCCCGCCCCGGGAACTTTTCACTTCTAACCCGTGGTTTCGTTATGGCTATACCTTCCCCTCGTCTCTGGGTAGTGAGATCCGATATGGGGGACTGGTTGGCCTCGAGGCAAGACGTCGGCCTCGAGACAGAGAGGTTGCGGGTTCAAATCCCGGCTGCACCGGTTGTTATTTTAATTTATTTCTCTCTGCGGCAACAACCCCTGGTCTCAGCAGCGAGGCCCGGCTTGAAACGTTGATTTCTCATCGACAGAAAAAAATATGAGTATCTCCGAAGTAGTAGTAATCTGCCTGTGCAGCGAGGGACCCCTGTGCACACGGCTGCCAAGGAAAAATGGATTAACACGCAAAATTCAATTCCTAATCTCTACGGACTTCGTCAGAGGTCAAAAGCTGGCGGACGAAAGAGAAAAGAAGATCAGATAACTAGCTGTCTCGAATAACGCGCGAAAAACCGGAGCTCTTATGGGCACCCGTGCACTTTGACTTATCCAAAGTTTCATGTCCGAATGTTCAATTATCAGGATTTTCATTTTGTTTTACATTTTTCTTCTTTTTAACTATCTACATTGCTCAGTGACTGCTTCTCTTCATCGTTCGCCCTTTGAAATACGCTAAATGTGCGCAGATGCGTTGTGTTGTAAGTTACAGTCCGCTAGATTATTTTGAGCTTTTCGATCAAACACATCCGACTTTAGAACGAAAATTGTGTGCATCGAGCTGCCTTCCCTTCTACATTTCTAGACGCTTGGTCAAAATGGTTTGTCTCACCTCCCCCTCCCCACTCCGAGAAGTTGTTTCTTGATAAGTGCTGATTATGATGCGACCAGTCACTGTCAGCTTTCATCAGAGAAGCTGTTGACATTTCTTTCTAGCACTTCAACAGTCACTGACAGCTTTCATCAGAGAAGCTGTTGACATTTC
The DNA here is from genome assembly GCA_032433765.1 of Megaustenia siamemsis. NCBI lineage: Eukaryota > Metazoa > Mollusca > Gastropoda > Stylommatophora > Ariophantidae > Megaustenia > Megaustenia siamemsis. The sequence goes on from JAVIAB010000107.1 coordinate 25,593,301, forward strand.
TTTCTAGCACTTCAACAGTCACTGACAGCTTTCATTAGAGAAGCTGTTGACATTTCTCTCTAGCATTTCAACAATCACTGACAGCTTTCATTAGAGAAGCTGTTGACATTTCTCTCTAGCATTTCAACAATCACTGACAGCTTTCATTAGAGAAGCTGTTCACATTTCTCTCTAGCATTTCAATAGCCACTGACAGCTTTCATTAGAGAAGCTGTTCACATTTCTCTCTAGCATTTCAATAGCCACTAGCAGCTTTCATAAGAGAAGCTGTTGACGTTTCTCTCTAGCATTGAATCCGTGTATGTTGTTGACAAGTTTTGTTTTATTTTATTTGCAAACAAGATGTAAACACGCGTTGATACTTCATGGAATTAAAGTAGTATGTAGTGTTTGGTAATATACCATCATACCATCTTCTTCTAATATTAGGTACCATAACATCATACCATCTTCTTGTAATGTTAGGTACCATAACATCATACCATCTTCTTGTAATGTTAGGTACCATAACATCATACCATCTTCTTGTAATGTTAGGTACCATAACATCATACCATCTTCTTGTAATGTTAGGTACCATAACATCATACCATCTTCTTGTAATGTTCGCTACCATAACATCATACCATCTTCTTGTAATGTTCGCTACCATAACATCATACCATCTTCTTGTAATGTTCGCTACCATAACATCATACCATCTTCTTGTAATGTTCGCTACCATAACATCATACCATCTTCTTCTAATGGTAGGTACCATAACATCATACCATCTTCTTCTAATGTTAGGTACCATAACATCATACCATCTTCTTCTAATGGTAGGTACCATAACATCATACCATCTTCTTTAATGGTAGGTACCATAACATCATACCATCTTCTTCTAATGGTAGGTACCATAACATCATACCATCTTCTTCTAATGGTAGGTACCATAACATCATACCATCTTCTTTAATGGTAGGTACCATAACATCATACCATCTTCTTCTAATGGTAGGTACCATAACATCATACCATCTTCTTCTAATGGTAGGTACCATAACATCATACCATCTTCTTCTAATGGTAGGTACCATAACATCATACCATCTTCTTCTAATGTTAGGTACCATAACATCATACCATCTTCTTCTAATGTTCGTAATATAACAGCATACTGTCTTCTTCCACGTCCCATAACCCTGGGGGTAAATCAAGCACCACTGACAGACTTAGTGAACCTTCTCCATTTCTCTCTTTCTTAAGTCCTTTTTTGGTACTCTGCAGAATGGAAGCCTGTTCATTTTTTTTTTATCTTTCCATCTCTTTCTCTGCCTTCTTCTCCTTCTATCTCTTTTCACAGTCCTTGCAGTGTTTTAATGATCGAGATACGCGACCGAATCATTTAATTTTGCGTTTACTCACTGTAGTCAAAATATTATCATGTAGGGAATCATAGGAGGAAGAGGTATGTATTACAGCACTCATGAAAAAGATTACAAATAAACAACAACAGAAAAAACAAATAACAAAATATGGTCCGGAGCAGGATCTAACCCGTACTCCATGGCACTGCGCCTTGCCTCGAAAAGCCGAACGCTAGGGAACACTGCCATGCAGGTAGCCAAAAAATTAGCTATCGTGGACAATGTCTTACGCGAGGTATTCTCATAACTATAGCATAGGGTTACGATCACAGCTCGGAAATAAATTGTATTTCTGTACTTTCTTATTAAGGCAAGTATCTCCCAGTAGGGCTGAATTCGTGTGTTGCAGACAAACACTTATTGGACGAAACTGCACGAATAGTAGTTTCCAGTAGTTTTATACTGGAGACAAATAATGATAAATTAATATTATTATAGAGGGAAACTTCCAAGGCGATAATTCAGAGAATCATAGGAGGAAGAGGTATGTATTACAGTACTCAGAAAAAAATGACAAATAAACAACAACAACAGAAAAAAAGAAAGAACAACATATGGTCCGAAGCAGGATCGAACCCGTACTCCCTGGCACTGCGCCTTGCCACGAGAAGCCGAACGCTAGGGAACACTGCCACACATCTAACCAAAATATTACGATTGCTTGTTGTGTTCTTTTGTGAGCTTTTCCATTGGGTATACGATCTAAGTAAGAGACGCTCGACAAATTACGATAAACAATACACCTCCATAGCATGTATGTTCTGAAGTAACTTTATGTATAGACAAACTTGCAAAGATGGGGTACAAAAAATCAGTCTAATTTCAGAGAGTGATGTTCTTAGACTGACTATCTTTACGGTATTTTCAAATTGCTGTGGTCTGCCGGCGGAATTGTAGGACCAGAGAATAAAGGCCGCATGTCCAGTGCAATCGCCGTAATTGTATTTGGATCTGATTTTTTTTAAATTCCGTCCTCTCTCTCCACTCCCTCCCCTATCCTCGATATAAAAAACAAAAAACGTTTGATCTTACTGGGATTTGAACCCGAGTTAACCTAACCATCATCATCAAGTGCCGGGCCTGCTGGCGTAGGTGATCATGTCTATCCACAACTTTCGATCTCAACAGTTATTTACGATTTCTGTTGTTGACCTTCTGCCAAGCCATTCTCTTAAGCTGTCTGGTATCTTTTCTCTCTCTCAAAAAAAAAAAAAAAAAAAAAAAACGGCCCCCCCCGTCACGCCAAGTGGCGTATAGGGAATAAGGTGTTAATGACCATACATTTTACATACCGGCACATGATATCTTTTCTCTTTGCTTCCCTCTATCTCTTCGTCCCTCAATTTTCCCAGTTGTTACAAGATATTCCAGCTGTACTCTTCTCATTACATAGCCAAAAAATGATGATTGTCTCTTCCTAATATTGGAAATTAGCTCTCTTTTTACTCTGGCCTCTTTCATAACGTTTTCATTACTCTTCTTAGCTGTCCATGGTACTCTCAACATTCTTTTGTAAAACCACATTTTTACAGACTCCAGATATTTTCTTGTCTGTTGTCCTATTATTGTCCATGATTGACATCCATATGTTATGACTGGCTCTACATAACATTTAAGAACTCCTTTTCTAGTTTCTATTGTCAAAAATGTATTGCTTAGTATCTTCCTCAATTTTTGGAAAGTCTTTTTTCCTGAGCCATCCTGCATCTCACCTGTTTTGTACATCTTCCGTCTGAGGTTAATCATATCGTAGGGGAGATGTAATATCACAGCACTAGGCCACAGTATTTGAGGTGATGGGAGAGAGCTTTTACTCCCACTCCCTCTCTCTCTCTCTCACTCACTCAATCAGTCACTCATTAAGCCATATCCCCATTTTCTTTCAAGCTGGGATGGCTGGACAGCCTCAAGTTGCGTTTGTGTCAACGTTCTCGTTGTCAGCGAGTCAGCTGACGACATTAGGTAATTTAAAATTCAAGTCAGATGACTGTGACCAAACTAGCAAAGTACTTTCGGGGCAAAGAGTTAAAGTTCATGGCTGAATAGAAACAAATCTTTCGAGGGGGGATGCAGTTTTGTCTCTAATTAACGATAAACCACGGTATCTACGCCTTTTAGCCCGACACATCCGTCATCTGTGTGGGTACATTGCTTAACTTGCTTTGGCCATGCTGAAGTCGAATGTTATGGGTCGAAACATGCAAATATTGCAAATTCCTCTAAACCACAACACGTCTAGGCCCAGTTAACATCCATTTAAGGGCAGACGATGAAAATAAGTAGTCGTCGGCCAGAAACGCAAGAATAATAAAAAATGGTTTGGCAATGCGAAGATTACAACTTTGTAGAATAGAGTGACTTATAGCTGACTAATGATGTCTTCTTCTTTATTCTTTCTTTCCTCATTTGACTTTCAGCGTCGAGGGGAGATATAGTTTGCTGTCTTATGATCCTCTGTTCGCCTCTGCTGCTGTTATGTTTCCTAGTGCTTCTAATATTCCATCGATCCATCTTTTTCGTGATCGACCCTTGGGTCTGGTGTTCTCGCAACTTTTATTGAAGGCTCGTTGTGTTGTGTTTTGATCTTTCTGTCTTTTCACGTAGCCAAACCATTTTATCTGTTGTTTCTTTATATATTCTATGCCGGGGATTATTCCTAGCTTTTTTCCCCCTCATTTCTTCATTTCTGATCTTGTCTTTCAGGCTGTTTCCTGCCATTCGTCTAACACATTTCATCTCTGTATAGCCTCATCAAGGCCAGCTCCTTGTCGTGGGGATGGGGCTTAACAGTCACCAGGGACTGAAAACCAAGACTGGCCAGGCCTTCCTACAACCAAGCAAGACCACAGTCTGCTCTAGCAAGTTCAAGTGCTGAAGTCGGAGGCAACCAGCCAAAAGGCGCACAAAAATCAGGATGCCACGCACTCAACGCAAATGGAAGAATGTCTATAACCGCAAATCGATATGGCACTCGCCTGTGATGGACACTCAGGCAGGAGCAGCGCCGGGCCCTCAGCCTCGAAAGGGCCCAACCTCTAATACTGGATGTCCTTCTCAACCGCTCTGTGGAGTCAGGGGGCGAGAGAATAGAGCTACTGGCCAATCCAAAATAAGACCACTTAAAATAATGCACTGGAATGCTGAAGGCATCAACAGCAAAAGAGATGGGTACAGTAAAAAGATAGAATTAGAGAATATCTTGCATGAAGAACAAGTAAGCATATGCTGTTTGCAGGAAACCCATCTAAACAACGACATAGCCTTGAAGATTAGGGGATACCAGTGCTACCGATCTGACAGAAAAAATAGAAAAAAGGGCGGAATACTGACTCTTGTAAGGAACAACATTAATGCATGTCAGATTGAAGTGTATATGGATGGGGCGGAATATCAAATACTGCACCTCAGGACAGGAAATACAGACTTCCATCTACTTAACTACTACTGTCCGAGTGACCGCCCACTAGCACTAGACACAATTACATTACAAGAAAGAATAATTGTATGTGGAGACTTTAACAGCCATTCACAGAGCTGGGGCTATGAACATATGGACAAGAGAGGTGAAGAGCTTGAAAATTGGCAGGATGACAATGGGCTTATACTATTAAACCAGGCAACAGATCCACCAACATTCTACTCCAGATCATGGCATACCACATCTACACCAGACCTTGCTTTCCATTCACCAGACCTGGATTGGAATATCACACGAATTGTTGGGAAACAACTTGGAGGCAGCGACCACCGACCAGTCTTTTTAGTGGTACAAAATAAGGCCATCAGGGAGAGCAGCACTCTCTCCAGATGGAATTACAAAAAGGCAGACTGGAAAATGTATCAACACTACACCAGTGTACTGACTAAAGATATAAATACAGATAGAGACATCAACAAAATAGTTGATGAATTCAGTAGACTAATAATACAAGCTGCCAGTGAAACAATACCTAGAGGGGCACGGAAACACTACAAACCATACTGGAGTAGTGAACTAGAGCAACTACACAATGACATGGAAACATCTCGAAAGCAAGCAGAAAATAACCCTTGCCAAGAACACCACAACAACTACCAGCATGCTAAAGCCAAATTTCAACGGGCTAAACTGCAAGCCAGACGGAGAAGCTGGAAAGAGAAAACAGAGTCCTTGAATCTTGAACGAGACACAAGAAAAGTGTGGAAGCTTGTAAAACAGCTGAATGATGAGGGTACAGAAAGGAACACCAAAATTACACTGAAGAAGGATGGAAACATTCTAACAGGTAAACATGCAGCAAATTACTTTGCAGACTCCTTTGCAAATGACAATAATATTGAAACTAGCCTAGAAAAACGACAAGAGACCCGTTTAAAACAACAAAATGCAAGACAAGAAGAGACCACACATGAAGTAATGGAAACACCCATTACACAAAGAGAGCTAGAGCTGGCAATATCCAAATTAAAAATGAAAAAGTCACCAGGCAGTGATGGAGTGTCCAATGAAATGATTAAGAACTTGGGAACTGCAGCTAAAGCAAAACTACTGCAGATCTACAACATTTGCTGGATCACAGGTAGAGTGCCACAGGCATGGAGAGAAGCAATTATGATACCATTACTAAAGCCAGGAAAAGATGGTTCAATGACATCCAGCTATAGACCAATCAGCCTTACAAGCTGTTTGTGTAAAACAATGGAACGTATAATCAATCTCAGACTGCAGTGGTACCTGGAAAGTGAAAATCTCCTTGTCCCACAACAAGCAGGCTTTAGACAGTGTTACTCTACCGAAGATCAAGCAACCTATCTTTCCCAGGAAATTGAAGATGCGTTTCAAGAAAAGAAACTGGTACTAGCAGCATGGATAGACCTAAAGAAAGCATTTGATAAGGTATGGAAGGAAGGGCTTTTGAAGAAACTGAGAAATTATGGAGTAAATGGCAGGATGTACAAATGGGTCAAAGCATACCTGCATAATAGGAGAGCCAGAGTGCAACTGGATGGTCTTAAGAGTAAGAAGGTCTTATTGCGCCAGGGCGTTCCACAAGGAGGGGTACTATCTCCAACACTTTTTCTGATCTACATCAATGACCTAGTTACTGAACTACCACATGGCATCAAAGTGGCAATGTATGCAGATGACTTGGTAATGTGGTGCACAGAGGAGTATGCAACAGTGGCCTCCAAATTGCTACAAAGAGCTATGAATGCACTGAATTCATGGACAAATAGATGGTGTATCAGCATCAATACAGACAAATGCAGTACTACACTTTTCACACTCTCCCCAAAACAAAAAGCAGGAGCCATCTACATAAACAATGAGCCTGTGAAAGAAGACATACAAGCTACATATCTCGGAGTTACATTTGATAACAAACTATCTTGGAAACAGCAGATAAATAAGGCAACCCAAAAAGCAAGGAGGAAATTGGCTATTCTAAGAAAGTTGTGTGGAACCACATGGGGTGCGAGTGGGAAAATACTCAGTAAAGTTTACCAACAGAGTATACGCCCACATTTAGAATATGGATCATCCGCATGGTGCTCAGCATCAAACACCACATTGCAAGAACTGGATAAAGTACAAAACCAGGCACTTAGGGTCATCACAGGAGCAATGAAATCAACACCAATATTGGAGATGGAGAAATTGTGGAGGATACCAGCACTGAGAGAACGGAGAGACACAAAGGTGCTGATACAGGCAGAAAAATTTGTATGCATGCCGAGACATCCAATGAAGGACAGATTCCAAAATCTTGCATTGGGACGACTTAAGAGAAGCAGTTTTATCCACCAAGCCAAGCGTATTAGTAGACAAACACCAGACATGCCAAGAGTTGTTAAACCCCTTCTGCCCATACCAGAACAGACTCCCTGGACAGATGAATCAGGATTATCAGTTCAAATACGGACAGAAGTGAAAGGAATAGTTGACAAAGAGGAACAAAATAGTCTACAGCGAAAAACAATAACTCTCAGTTTCCTGGATGAAGAATACCCACAAGACCTATGGATCCGCGTGTACACAGATGGATCAGCACAGAATGCAGTAAAGAATGGGGGAGCAGGTGCATATATAGAGTACCCAAATAACACTAGGAATATGAATAAAATAGCAACAGGGAAATATTGTCACAATTATGATGCAGAAATACAAGCAATAAAGTTGGCAATAGAAAAGCTGCTGAACAGTAATCTTAGCCCACAGCCTGTAGTGTTTTTGACAGATGCAAGATCAGTACTCCAGGCACTACAATCCAGAAAATTACCACATCTACAGACCTTATTGACTGAAATCTGCAAGCACCACAGGGTTGCCCTGCAGTGGATCCCGTCTCACTGTGGAATACCAGGAAATGAGAAAGCAGATCAGTTGGCAAAGGAAGGTTCAACAGGCACACAACTAGATACACCAGTCACATACCATCATAAGAAACAGATAATCAAATCAATCAGAGGACCACAAGCCCCATATCAGGATGCCTTTCATAATATGAATAGATATGAACAAGTTATCATTATACGCCTAAGAACAGGACACAATCGACTCCATAGTCACATGTATACAAAATTCAAGATCGGCACATCAACTACTTGTACATGTGGACAGGCACCCCAGACTGCTGAACACATACTTCAAGACTGCACTGAATATAGTAGACTGAGGAAAATCCATTGGCCCATAGATACAACACTACAGACAAAACTATATGGGCCACTGCAAGAATTACAAAAGACAGTAAAATTCATACAGAAAACGACATTGCTGATATAGACAATACTTCGAGCGAACGAAAGATAGATAGATAGATAGATCTCTGTATAGGTTATTTTTCTTATTGTTCTTGCATCTAGGGTCCAGGTCTGGCATTGGTAGCACAACGTTTGGATGAAGATTGTATTGTACAGTGCCCGTTTTTCCTCTAGAGTGATTTCCCTGTTGGACAATAGTGGTGATAGCTGTACAATAATTTGACAAGCTTTATCGCATCTTTTAATCTATTTCTGTTGTTTGTGAATTGTCGCTTGTTACTAGACTTCCTAGGTATTTAAATTCCTCTGCTTGTTTTAGTTGCCAGTCTTCTATATTTATGTTGATGTTCTGTTCCTCTTTTGCGATATTCATGACTTCTGAATGATGTCTGATGACTGATGATGTCTGATGACTGATGATGTCTGAGTTTACGGAAAGGAGCTGATCAAGACACTGCTTCATTTTCTCGCGGTGACTCTGAATGTTAGAACTTTGGAGACTTCGAGAGATGACATGACCTCGGCTTTTTAGTGACGACCCCTGGTTAACACAAACCCGAGACCGCACATTTCAAGAACCACTGGGTAAATGGCAACAGGTCTGACGGCGAGTTCATTGAGTCCCGCACGTTCCAGCACATTGAACCCATTGAACTCTTCTACACAGAACACCTGCACACTTGTTTGATACGTTCAAGGTTCCCAAACTGTCAAACAGTCTTCACCCATAACAAGTGTCACATCATTATCATCTAGTTGCTAGTAGGTTCAATCGTGACCATCATTATTTTAACTTTTAATCTAGTCTTGCGAGTCAGGAAAATGGTGTGTGTCATAAACGCATCTTCCAACATATCATCTCCTTCTTCCCCCGACTAGAACTATCATCATCATTGAGTGCCATCTCTGCATCAAAGGTCGGCTACCATAAAGCGCCATCCCGCTCTGTCTCTTACATTGATGGTGCAGGTTATCATAGGCTGACTTATACATCTTTTGATGTTACTCATCAATACTGGTCTTGGTCTGCCTCTGCCTCTTTTACCTTGTATTTTCCCTTCCAAAATTGCTTTTTGGTTTTCTTTGGAATACTACGTGATGAGGCTCCAATCTCTGTCACAGTAGTCAGCCACATTATTATTTCGTGCCATGAATATGTCTCTGGTGTTCCACCAACTTTGCTGTTTTCGCTTTCTGGACCGTTGACCATTTCTGATTCTTCCGCCCCATCTACTAGAGCTATACCCTTCATTATTATTAAATCAAAACTATTAACCTGTATATATATATATATATATATATATATATATATATATATATATATATATATATATATATATATATATATCTACATCCAAGAACATATTACGACCAAGATTTGATGTTTTTATTTGCTAAAATAGGTTTCCTGCCCTCTTTTCCGTTAAACTCCTCAGTTTCATTTGTTCATTTATTTTACGAAAATATTTAAAAAATAAAAATAAAGTACCCCCGTCACGCCAAGTGGCGTATAGGGAATATGGTGTTAGTGAACATAAATTTTACAGACCTTCGGCACATGAATTTTGGGGTATTGTGGTCGGTATTACGCCCGTGCCGCTTTATTTTCCCAGGAACAAATCCGGTACCCATTAAAGACTGGGTGAATCGGAAGCCGTCGGTTGGAATTGAACCCTAACTCTTGTCCTTTGTAGCCCAGTTTACTAACCACTGAGCTATCACGGCTTCCTACGAAAATATTAGAACTTTTTTTTATTTCCATGCCTTAGCTTTACGGCAGCTTAGCATTTCTAGGTATCTTGATTTCTTTACTCGTTAGAAGAACTCTTTTGTATGTGTTCATATCAAGTTTTGGCAGACTCTAAATGTGTTGTTCTGTCTGTGGGGGCGATCAACACACTTAACCTGACAGCTGACTTCATGTGGGAGTCTGGAATCCTACTCTGATTGAGTCCTGATCGCAGGGAGAGAGAGAGAGAGAGAGAGAGAGAGAGAGAGAGAGAGAGAGAGAGAGAGAGAGAGAGATATCAAGTTTTAAAATGATCGTTTCAGTTACCCAAGTTTTGGATCAAGTTTCGATTCCGTAATCTTTAATTGGAAGAATCATCATCATCGTGTGCCGTGCCGGCTGGCGCTGGCGATCATGTCCTTCCACATTCTTTTATTCACTGTGTATCGTATAAATTCTTTTGACTGTTTTTCTTGCCCTGACACCAAGCTGTCTAGTATTTTCTCTCCTTGTCGGCCGCGATCTCTTTTTCACTGTGTTTGGTCAGTTGTAACGAAGTGTTCCAATTTTCCTCTTCTCACGATGTGACTGAAAAATGTTGATTATTTATTTCTGATGTTTTTATAGAAGCTCCCTTTTAGAATTACCTCGTTGATCTTTCTACCTGTCCAGGGAACTTTCAACACTTTTCTGAGAAACCCATCTCTGCGGCCCCTTATTGTCTTTTCATTTGCTTGTTTACTGTCCATGATTTGCTTCCATACATCATAATTGGCTCTATATAGCAGCGATGAACTTTTTTCTCTCACTTCTATTGACATAGAATTGTTGCTTAAGATGTTTTTCATTTTTCGAAATGCTAGTTTGGCTTGGGCTTTTTCTTCTTTTTATTTCTTTGATGCATCTTCCATCTGATGTTAATATTGTTCCCAAGTATTTGACGTTTTGCACTTGTTTGAGAATTGTAATTGGAAAGATAGAAATCAAGAATGCCGCACACGGAAATGAGCCGTTTTCATTCCGATTTAAATCGTTACCAAACTGTCTTGATCTCCTGACATTTTCTGTTGTGACTCCGACAATCACAAGCTTGTTGTTCACATTTGCTGTCTCTAAGACTCGGTTGATCATCTTCTTGATTATCTTGTTCTTTGCGTCACTAAGTCGAAGAAAGGTCGATGGGGACTTTGCGGTCTCGAGGCAACACGCCGACCTCGGATTTTTATTTATGATTTCTCTCTGCGGTAACCACCCCTTGTCTCAGCAGCGAGGCCCGGCTTGAAACGTCAGTTACTTGTCGAAGGCAAAAAATATGAGTACCTCCGAAGTTATCTGCCTGTGTGGCGAGGGACCTCTGTGCACGCACGGCTGCCAGGGAAAAATGGATTAACATGCAAAATTCAGTTACTTGTCTCCAGGGATTCGTCAGAGGTAAAAAAAAAAAAAAAAAAGCTGGTGAATAAGGGAAAAAAATCGTTACCAAACTTTCTTGATCTCTTGACATTTTCTGTTGTGACACGACAATCACACGTTTGTTGTTCACATTTGCTGTCTCTAAGACTCGGTTGATCATATTTTTGATTATCTTGTGCTTTGCGTCACTAAGTCGAAAAAAGGTCACATTCGGACGATGACTCGCTAAAAGCTTGCAGTTCATTCAAAGATCCGATGTTCTGAAATCTCTAAAATTAAATTGAAATTTTCTGTCATTCTTTCTTTCTTTCTTCGCTTCCTCTTTATATGTTCTAGTGTCGATGAAGATACCAAGTTCTGGTTCTCGCCCTTTTGGTAGCTTCGGTCATTCCAAATTGATTTTGTTGTAGCGTTTCTTTGTTGTCTGTTCACCTTACGCTGGGGCTGCCACTCGCTCTTCTCCCTTCTCTTTCTCTTTTTATCTAGACTTTGTATGGTAAGAAACCGCATGGGATTCTTTCTAGGTGGGCAAACCATTGTATTTGTTTATTCTGTATTTAGCATAGTTGTAGTTAGTCGAAGGCCCCAGCATCACTGGAAACGAATTAAAACCCATAATTGCTAAACGGCCCGTGCCAATGGAATCATCCGAATTAACATCTCATCGCATAGAATGTTCCAAACAAAGAAAGGCAGCTGCAGTCCCCATCATAGCAGCTACAGTCCGCGCCAAACGAAATAAGGCGTAACCGTACCGAAAATGAACGCAGCCAAACTGCCCTTCGTCTAACGGTAACATCATTCATCACAAACAATCGGAATATCGAAACACGATCCGGATTAAATACACAGCTCACGGTGTGCACAAAGCACTAAACTCAGTAGCTCGGTCAGCAAGCCGGATTTGGAATATAAGGAAACTGCAACAAGGAACGCTTTTCAAACAGAGCCTCGGCTGTTTCTGTCCCCTGTCCGCCATATTGACCGGAAGTCTGTAGCTTAGATATTGCTTAGGATTAGTTCAATGCCCGCTCTATTTTTAATAATAACATTTATGATTGTCTTTTCTAGTCAGTGCAATCAATTTTTGTCTGACATCTAACCTCAAATTTGAAATATTAATATAACTAAATGCAACAGCGTTTGAGATCATCATGAACAGGTTCATTGATGTATGCAAAGGTATTCCTCAACTTATTTCTTCTATGAAGTGTGAAAAACCCCGTCACGCCAAGTGGCGTGTAGGGAATATGATGTTAGTGACCATAAATTTTACTGACTTTCGGTACATGATTTTGGGGGTAATGTGGTCGGTATTACGCCCGTGCCGCTTTACTTCCCAGAAAAAATCCGGTACCCATTTAAGGCTAGGTGAACCTGGAAGCCGTCAGTTGGTATCGAACCCTACCTCTTGTCCTTTGTAGTCCAATTCACTAACCACTCAGCTATCGCGGCTCCCTATTTCTTCTATACTCAACGATATTTTTCTAGAATCTAGAGGTATCAAAGGCTCGTTTGATTTTTTTTTTTTTTTTTGGTCATGAACTTCGCCTAATGAAGTTCAGAAATAAAACAAAATCTTATGTTAATTGCAAAGAAAATAACTAAAAAAAAAGCTTTTTTTATATCTCTCTATTGTCCTTTCGAGCCGAAGATGGCACACAGGGCAGAACCACAATCTGAAAAACAGACACCTTACGTGCCAAAATGGCACATATTGCAGAGATTATTGCTTCTAAAATCCTTTTGCTCAATTTCCATAACAATACTTTTTACAATGACAGCTTGTCAAGCCATCGATCAATCTCCTTAGTCGCCTCTTACGACATGCCTGGAAGGTCACAGTGTCACTATTCTTTATTTCCCTCATAATGAAGCCCCTGTAACTCATATTTTTATATAAACAGGGAGAAACTGACACACTATCTCAATCCACAAGTAATGCGACACAAGAAGAAACTAATAAATAACAAAACAGCAGATTCAGATGAACTTTTCCCTAGCGACTAACAGAAAAAAGGAAGATATGTCAATATTTTATCTTTTCTTATTGTTCTTCTGGTTTCACCCCACGACTACTTCTCTTTGTTGTCCACCATTAAAGGGACGACTAGTTGGTGACTTAAGGAAGTCTAATGAAATTAGGTGAAATACAAACATTAAAATGTTCAACTCCAATGTTCAGTCAGTCTTATTATATGGCTGTGAAACATGGAGAACAACAAAAATGAGAATCATGAAAATACAGAGCTTCATTAATGGATGCTTACGCAGGATAAAAGGATGGAAATGATAGGACAAAATCACTGACATAGAATTATGGAAATGTCCCAGTCAAATACCAGTGGATAAAGAGATACATCGAAGACGATGGCGCTTGATAGGACTCACAATGCGGAAGCGAACTTAGAGTATTACATAACAATGTCTTTTTTGGAACCCTCAAGGAAAAAGACAAAGATGAAGACCAAGATATTTTTGGAGAAACAGATAGAAGCAGAGATGAAGATGATGGGGAAGACACGGAATGATCTTAAAAGAATGGCAAGAAACAGAACGACTTGGAAAGTGTTTGTTCAAGACCTATGCTCCACAGGGAGCTGAAAGGTAAAAGAAGAAAAAGCAGAAGTTGGCATTGATGCGTTGTGTCACTAGTTTCTATGAAAACCTCTTTATTTGCGTCTTTCGACTGAGTGGTTTCACATTTGTGACGCTGTATATGTTCTAGAGTAGTGAATGTTTAAACTGTTGATATTGTAGTTCGGTTATGTTTATGGACTAGACTTGAATATCAAAAAGACTAAAATCACGATCATAAACAAAGATAATGCACATAAACAACAATTGGATATCTAAGTTGAAGGAATAGACCTGGAGACAGTTCAGAACTACAACTACCTTGGACATACTATAACCAGTGATGGAAAATGTACAACTGAAATAAACAAAAGAATAGGAATGGCAATAAGTAATTTTAATGTCAGGAAGAACATATTAACATCAAAACAAATAACACCAGGGCTAAAACTAAGAATAGCAAAATGTTATGTCTTCTCAAAATTCCTATATGGTGCAGAAACATGGACATTAGACAAGAAAACAGATCAGAGAATTGAAGCCTTTGAAATGTGGATATATAGAAGAATAGGTAGAATTGAATGGAAGGAAGAGAAAACAAAAGATGAAGTCTTAAAACAACTAAAAATGAAAAGAGAACTACTAAACACAATTCAAACAAGACAAATGCAATTTTTGCGCCATGATGACACAACAGCCTACTAAAAGTAATCCTGGAGGGGAAAATGCAAGGTAAAAGAGGCAGAGGCAGACCAAGACTAACATGGACGAGTAAAATCAAAAGATGGACAAACTAGCCTATGACAATCTGCACCATCAAAACAAGAGACAGAGCAGAATGGCGCTGCATGATAGCCAACCTTCGATGCGGAGATGGAACTTGATGATGATGATATGTTTATGAAAATAAATATTTCCAAATTGACAAATTTTACCATTTCTGGTGTAAAATAACATAAATATCTATAATATTATATATATAATATATATATATATATATATATATATATATATATATATATATATATATATATATATATACAATATATTATCCAGAAATACTGTAAAAAGTCATGCTATAGCGTCTCTTTATGGTCAATGTTAGTGTATATCATCATCATCATCATCAAGTACCATGGCTGCTGGCATAGGTGATCATGTCTCTCCACAATTTTTCATCTCGACAGTTATTTATCATTTCTGTTGTTGACCATCTGCCAAGGCATTCTTTTAACTCTTTCAGTACGGAAGGTATTTTTTTTTTATCAATTTAGGGGTAGATTTCAGAGAGAACAAATTCTAATGGTTGGTTAAATATCAACCTACACGTTTATATGTATCCAACACTGAACATAATATATATATGAATGTGTAGATAATTAAACAAGGAATTACATTTCACCAATACCAAGATGATATAAAACGTATAAAAAGAATATGGTTTGATGACAGTTTACACTAATCAAATTGAGAGTGACGCACTGTGCGGCTAAACGTACATGACCGAAATCGGTATAGCGCATGGTGCTTCGAAACGTACGGAAAGAGTTAAACTGTCTGATATTTTTTCCCTTTGCTTCTCTCTATCTCTTCGTCCCTCAATTTTCCCAGTTGTTACAATATATTCCAGCTGTTCTCTTCTCATTACATGGCCAAAAAATATGATAATTGTTTCTTCCTAATATTGGATATTAGCTCTCTTTTTGCTCTGATCTCTTTCAGAACGTTCAGAACGCAGTGTTCAATGGCATGATTATATTCAAATCATGTCTCACAACTCAAACAATTTACCAAAACAACTAAAATATCGTTGATAAACAGCTGTGCCTGCGTTTCCCCCTCGAAAAAAAAAACCTTTTCAAATTTGAACACAACTAAATGTGAGGGCTTTCATCAACATGTACCATTAACTAGTTGCTTACCGAAGAGCGCGAACGAACTGAATGAGAATAATCGATTGGCTATTTAATCTTGCAGCTTTTATTTTTCTCTTCTCATTTCATTCTTCCTATTTTCTTTCCCTTCTTCCTTCTTCTTCCTCTTCTTTTCTCTCCTTTTTTTCTTATTTTCGCAATCTTCTTTTTCATCCTATTATCTTCATGTTTTTCTTTATTCTTATAATCTTTTTTTTTTTAGCCTACTAAAAGTAATACTGGAAGGGAAAATACAAGGTAAAAGTGGCAGAGGCAGACCAAGACTTACATGGAGGAGTAACATCAAAGGATGGACAAGTCAATCTATGAAAACCTGCACCATCAAAGCAAGAGAGTGGAATGGCGATCCATGGTAGCCAACCTTCGTTGCGGAGACGGCACTCAATGATGATGGTGATGAATATTCTTTTCATGTTGTTATTACTCTCTATAATGTTTTTTTTTTTTTTTTTGGTCATTCTGATTTCTTTCTCCAAACATTCTTTTTCCTTGTTTCACCCTTGCTCCATTCCTTTTTTTTTTTTCGTCTTCTTTCTTTTTTTTCCCCTTTTACTTCTTTTCCTTCTTATCAACGGCCTTGACACTTGTGTGAGCATAATGTAAAGCAGCTCTTTCAACAGATGCAACACCTGCCGCAGCCCTGCAAACCCTTGTCCAGTTCAGAGGTCAAAGGGTGACCAGCGCGTGACACGAGGACATTGAACAAACAAAACTGGTCCCCCCCCTCCCCCTAGCATCGTTACACCTGGACGCAAAACCATTCTCAGTCGCCTACCTGTCGTCGTCCCCCCCCTCCCCCCTCCTACCCACCACCAAACTTAATCCCCCATTCAATTCTTCCACACGCCCAGAAGTCTCCACTTGTGGCAAAAACCTTGATAATTTATGACTTTCCCCCCTCTCTCCAACCTGTGGCACGCGCTGAATTTAAAAAGAAGAGACCGCAGGTTCTTTGTATTCACTTCTTTGTTAATGCTACTCCCCTCAACCCGCCATTTTTTGGGCGAGTGACTAACGCACCTGTAGCTACCTGGTGATAGAAGTGATATTGGGCCCTTACTCTAACGGGCTTCCTTCCTTCTGTATCTTCTTCTACTAATAAATTGGTTCATCTCATTCTAGATCTCATTCTTTCTTTTCTTTTTTTTTTCCACAGCGCGTCTGAGATCTGTTTATATAACTTTTGTACACAGTACAGTACAAACAGATGCACACTTTTATGTTTTTCTTTAAAAAAGAAAAAAAAAGGAACAATACGCACGGACGTTTTGAGAATCTCAATGAACTGTACATATTATTGTGATCTCGATCTCTAATGTACATATTATTGTGATCTCGACCTCTAATGTACATATTATTGTGATCTCGATCTCTAATGTACATATTATTGTGATCTCGATCTCTAATGTACATATTATTGTGATCTCGACCTCTAATGTACATACTGTTGTGATCTCGACATATAATGTACATATTATTGTGATCTCGATCTCTAATGTACATATTGTTCTGATCTCGACCTGTAATGTACATGTTATGGTGATCTCGACCTCTAATGTACATGTTATTGTGATCTCGACCTCTAATGTACATGTTATTGTGATCTCGACCTCTAATGTACATGTTATGGCGATCTCGACCTCAAATGTACATGCTAATGTGATCTCGATCTCTAATGTACATATTATTGTGATCTCGATCTCTAATGTACATATTATTGTGATCTCGACCTCTAATGTACATATTATTGTGATCTCGATCTCTAATGTACATATTATTGTGATCTCGATCCCTAATGTACATATTATTGTGATCTCGATCTCTAATGTACATGTTATTGTGATCTCGACATATAATGTACATATTGTTGTGATCTCGATCTCTAATGTACATATTGTTCTGATCTCGACCTGTAATGTACATGTTATGGTGATCTCGACCTCTAATGTACATATTATTGTGATCTCGATCTCTAATGTACATACTGTTGCGATCTCGACCTCTAATGTACATACTGTTGTGATCTCGACCTCTAATGTACATACTGTTGTGATCTCGACATATAATGTACATATTGTTGTGATCTCGATCTCTAATGTACATATTGTTCTGATCTCGACCTGTAATGTACATGTTATGGTGATCTCGACCTCTAATGTACATGTTATTGTGATCTCGACCTCTAATGAACATATTATTGTGATCTCGATCTCTAATGTACATACTGTTGTGATCTCGACCTCTAATGTACATACTGTTGTGATCTCGACCTCTAATGTACATATTATTGTGATCTCGACCTCTAATGTACATACTGTTGTGATCTCGACCTCTAATGAACATATTATTGTGATCTCGACCTCTAATGTACATATTATTGTGATCTCGACCTCTAATGTACATATTATTGTGATCTCGACCTCTAATGTACATGTTATTGTGATCTCGACCTCTAATGAACATATTATTGTGATCTCGATCTCTAATGTACATACTGTTGTGATCTCGACCTCTAATGTACATACTGTTGTGATCTCGACCTCTAATGTACATATTATTGTGATCTCGACCTCTAATGTACATACTGTTGTGATCTCGACCTCTAATGTACATATTATTGTGATCTCGATCTCTAATGTACATATTATTGCTATCTCGACCTCTAATGTACATATTATTGTGATTTCGACCTCTAATGTACATGTTATTGTGATCTCGATCTCTAATGTACATGTTATCGTGATCTCGATCTCTAATGTACATACTGTTGTGATCTCGACCTCTAATGTACATACTGTTGTGATCTCGACCTCTAATGTACATACTGTTGTGATCTCGACCTCTAATGTACATATTATTGTGATCTCGACCTCTAATGTACATATTATTGTGATCTCGACCTCTAATGTACATATTATTGTGATCTCGATCTCTAATGTACATATTATTGTGATCTCGACCTCTAATGTACATATTATTGTGATCTCGACCTCTAATGTACATATTATTGTGATCTCGACCTCTAATGTACATATTATTGTGATCTCGATCTCTAATGTACATATTATTGTGATCTCGACCTCTAATGTACATATTGTGATTTCGACCTCTATTGTACATATTATTGTGATCTCGCCCTCTAATGTACATATTGTGATTTCGACCTCTAATGTAAATGTTATTGTGATCTCGACCTCTAATGTACATGTTATTGTGATCTCGAAATTCTAATGTACATGTTATTGTGATCTCGACCTCTAATGTACATATTATTGTGATCTCGATCTCTAATGTACATATTATTGCTATCTCGACCTCTAATGTACATATTATTGTGATTTCGACCTCTAATGTACATGTTATTGTGATCTCGATCTCTAATGTACATGTTATCGTGATCTCGATCTCTAATGTACATACTAATATGATCTCGACCTCTAATGTACATATTATTGTGATCTCGACCTCTAATGTACATATTATTGTGAATTCGAACTCTAATGTACATACGGTTATGATCTCGACCTCTAATGTACATATTATTGTAAGCTCTATCTCTAATGTACATATTATTGTGATCTCGACCTCTAATGTACATACTGTTATGATCTCGACCTCTAATGTACATATTATTGTGATCTCGACCTCTAATGTACATATTATTGTGATCTCGACCTCTAATGTACATGTTATTGTGATCTCGATCTCTAATGTACACGTTATTGTGATCTCGATCTCTAATGTACATATTATTGTGATCTCGATCTCTAATGTACATATTATTGTGATCTCGACCTCTAATGTACATATTATTGTGATCTCGATCTCTAATGTACATATTATTGTGATCTCGACCTCTAATGTACATATTATTGTGATCTCGACCTCTAATGTACATATTATTGTGATCTCGATCTCTAATGTACATATTATTATGATCTCGATCTCTAATGTATATATTATTGTGATCTCGACCTCTAATGTACATATTGTGATTTCGACCTCTATTGTACATATTATTGTGATCTCGCCCTCTAATGTACATATTGTGATTTCGACCTCTAATTTACATGTTATTGTGATCTCGACCTCTAATGTACATGTTATTGTGATCTCGAAATTCTAATGTACATGTTATTGTGATCTCGACCTCTAATGTCTAAAAAAAAAAACAAGCTGAAACCAATAATAGAACTACATTTAAGCGATTCTCAAATGGGGTTCCGAAAAAAAAAACAGAGGATGTACTGACGTTCTATTCACATTAAAACAGCTTGTTGCAGAAAAAACGACAGAACGCAATCAAAATTTGTATATAGCTTTCACAGACCAGGATAAAGCATTCGACAGAGTAAACAGAGAACAACTGTGGGAGATACTAATAACATACGGAGTAGGCCAACATCTAACCAACCTTATTAAAAGTCTCTACATCAACAGCAGCTGCAGGATAGAAAAAAAACAGCAGCAGGCTAAACAGACCACTTCGAAGTTAGATCAGGTGTAAGACAGGGGTGCATACTATCCCCACTACTGTGGGCGACATTAGAGGGCGAGATCACATGTTATTACAAACATGGACTATATATGCAAGCTAGCCAACCCATCAGAGGCAGAGGAGAACAACGAGCTTTTATTTGCAGACGATCAGGCACTAATACATGAAACAATAGAAGACCTACAAGAACACTTAAATAAACTCAACATCTCAGGCACAAATACAACATGAAAATCAACACCAACAAAACAGAATGCATGAATATCGCCTAAAATAAACAGAACAACAGCATAACTATAGAAGGCAGCCAACTAAAACAAGTAGAGGAATTCAAATACCTAGGAAGTTTAATGACAAACGATAATTCTCAAACAGCAGAGATAGAATCAAGATGCAACAAAGCTTGTCAAATCATTGGACAGTTATCACCACTATTGTCCAACAAGGAAATAACTCTGGAGGCAAAATGAGCACTATACAATACACTGTACAATCTTCATCCCAACGTTGTGCTACCAATGCCAGCCGGTCCTGGTCCATAGATGCAAGAACAATAAGAAAATAACCTCTACTGAGATTAAATGTGTTAGACAAATGATAGGAAACAGTCTGAGAGATAAGATCAGAAATGAAGAACTGAGAAAAAAGCTAGGAATAGCCTCCGCCATACAATATATAAGGAAACAACAAATAAAATGGTTTGGACACGTAACAAGGCAGAAAGATCAAAACACAACACAACGAGCATTCAACAAACGTGTGAACACCAGACCCAAGGGTCGAACACAGAAAAGATGGATCGATGAAATATTAGAAGCACTAGGAAACATAACAGCAGCAGAGGCGAACAGAAGAGCCAAAGACCGCAAATTATATCTCCCCTCGACGCTGAAAGGCAGATCAGGAAGGAAAGAGGAAGACCTCTAACGTACATATTATTGTGACCTCTAATGTACATAATAATCTGACCTCGTTCTCTAATGTACATATTATTGTGATCTCGGCCTCTAATGTACATATTATTGTGACCTCGGCCTCTTATGTACATATTATTGTGATCTCGACCTCTAATGTACATATTATTGTGACCTCGATCTTTAATGCACATTTTATTGTGACCTCGACCTCTAATGTACATATTATTGTGATCTCGACCTCTAATGTACATATTATTGTGGCCTCGACCCCTAATGTGCATATTATTGTGACCTCGACTTCTAATGTACATATTATTGTGATCTCGACCTCTAATGTACATATTATTGTGACCTCGACTTCTAATGTACATATTATTGTGATCTCGACCTCTAATGTACATATTATTGTGATCTCGACCTCTAATGTACATATTGTTCTGATCTCGACCTCTAATGTACATATTATTGTGATCTCGACCTCTAATGTACATATTATTGTGATCTCGACCTCTAATGTACATATTATTGTGACCTCGACCTCTAATGTACATATTATTGTGATCTCGACCTCTAATGTACATATTATTGTGATCTCGATCTCTAATGTACATATTATTGCTATCTCGACCTCTAATGTACATATTATTGTGATTTCGACCTCTAATGTACATGTTATTGTGATCTCGATCTCTAATGTACATGTTATCGTGATCTCGATCTCTAATGTACATATTATTGTGATCTCGATCTCTAATGTACATGTTATTGTGATCTCGATCTCTAATGTACATGTTATTGTGATCTCGATCTCTAATGTACATATTATTGTGATCTCGATCTCTAATGTACATATTATTGTGATCTCGATCTCTAATGTAGATATTATTGTGATCTCGACCTCTAATGTACATATTATTGTGATCTCGATCTCTAATGTACATATTATTGTTACCTTGATCTCTAATGTACATATTATTGTGACCTCGACCTCTAATGTACATATTAATGTGGCCTCGATCTCTAATGTACATATTATTGTGACCTCGATCTCTAATGTACATATTATTGTGACCTCGACCTCTATGGTACATATTATTGTGACCTCTACCTCTAATGACCATATTGTTTCCTTGACCCCTAATGTCTATCTCTAACCTCTACCACTTCAAGGTTATATCATGTGTAAGACAGAGTTGCATACTATCCCCGCTACTGTTCATTACATACATGAACTACATATGCAAGTTAGCTGACCCATCGGAGACAGAGGAGACAAACGAGCTTCTTTTTGCAGCTGATCGGGCACTAATACATGGAAAAATAGAATACCTACAAGAACACTTAAATAGACTCAACAGCACAGGCACAAAATACAACATGAAAATCAATATCAACAAAACAGAAGTCGCAGACGAGAAACAGAACATCAACATAATGACTGGCGACAGATAACTAAAACAAGTAGAGGAATTTAAATACCTAGGAAGTCTAGTCACAAACGACAATTCACAAACAGCAGAAGTAGACTCAAGATGCAACAAAGTTTGTCAAATCATCGGACAGCTATCGCCACTATTGTCCAACAAGGAAATATAGAGGCAAAACGAGCACTGTACAATACAATCTTCATTCCAACGCTGTGCTACCAATGTCAGTCCTGGACCCTACGGGCAAGAACAATAAGAAAAACAAACTCTACTGAGATTAAATGTGTTAGACAAATGGCAGGAAACAGCGTGAGAGATCAGATCAGAAATGAAGAACTAAGGAAAAAGCTAGGAATAATCCCCACCATAAAATATATAAAGAATGAACAGATAAAATTGTTTGGACACGTGACAAGTCTGAAAGATCAAAACACAACACAACGAGGCTTCAATAAACGTTGCGAGAACACCAGACCCAAAGGTCGACCACGAAAAAATGTATTTACGGAATATTAAAGCACTAGGAAACATAGCAGCAGCAGAGGCGTACAGAAGAGCAAAAGACCGCAAATTATACCTTCCTTCGAATCTTATAGCAAATGAGGAAAGAAGAAGAAGATGAAGAAGAAGAAGAGCTCTAATGTGCATAGTATTCCTAGTTCGACCTCTATACTGCCACCGCAAGAGAGAAAACGAGGGAGTAAAAGGGAGTGAGAGAGCGAGAGAAAGAAATCGAGAACTGAAGTGAGGGTGCATCAACAATTTAATGATGGCGTGAAAGGGACGGCACGTTTGGGTTGTGTACCTCCCTTTGCTATGTCACTATCGCTTCAGCCCGATGTATCTGTTCACATTTTCAAAAAACGTTCCAAAATAAAATAACTATATTCTATATGTCATCATCATCATCATGTGTCATACCGGTTGGCGTAGGCGATCATGTCCTTCCACAATCTTCTATCTACCATGCATCGTATCAATTTTGTTGTTGACTGTTTTCCATGCCATGACACTAAACTATCCAGTATTTTGTATGTTGTTGTTTGTTCCTGCTGAAGGCCTATTGAGCCGAAACGTCGTTCAAATCTGTGTCGTCTACTAATCACGTAAAGCGTTTACCATACCATTTTAAATATTATTTTTATTATTTCAATTTTCCATCACATTCAGCTTTACAGCAGCTTCGCATTTTTATGCATTCATCTGCATTTCTTTGCCTTAACCCCTATCCAGTATTTTCTCTTTTTGTCGTCCACGATCTCTCTTTCCCTGTATTTTGCCAGTTGTAACCAAATATTCCAACCTTCCTGTTATGATGTGCTCGCAAAATGTTGATTGTTTCTTTCTGATGTTTCTTAGGAACTCCCTTTTGTATTGGCCTCTTTGAGAATTTCCTCTTTGGTCTTTTTAGCTGTCCAGGGAACTTTCAACATATTTATGGTTAACGAGGTAGGGTTCTGACATACCGAAGGAGGAGTAAAACATCTCCATCTCTCCGCTAGTCTTCAGGACATCCTTGAGTAAGGTGGCGCTACCGTTTAACCTCCCTATCAGGGTTACGTGGAGCCATTGGAGTAAGTGATGGATGGTGTTATGTGAGCAGTCGACAAGTAGTGCCGGTTATGGTCCCCACTCCATTATTGTAGGAAGAGAATCTCATTTATAAAGACAATGCCTGCGGTCTCTGACTAGTACAGCCACTGTAAAGAAGGAAAGGCATGGTAAACTACCTTCCTATATTGCCAAGTAAAATTATGACGAAAAATACAATTTAATTTCTACAGCTAACGACGTTAATGGGGACTCCGCAGCCACCTCGTCCGGTAGGGAGCATCATGTTCTACGGATAACACCCGATCGTCATCAAGCTACTGTATTCTTGATCAAAAATAAAGAGAGACTAGCAATAGGAACTTGGAACCTTAGGTCAGCATTCCAGGTTGATAAAATAGAAAACATCAGCCAAGAAATGAAGAGAATGAAATTGAAATTCTAGATGAGTTACAGATGTAGGGTGTTAGACAGGGTTGTGTGCTGTCACCAGATTTATTTAATATTTATAGTGAGATTATTTTAAGATCCATAAGGGACATGCCTGGAATAACAATTGGAGGTCATACTATAATTAATTTAAGTTATGCTGATGATACTGTCTCAATCGCTAAGAGTGAAAATGAGTTAAAGAAATGTTGGACATTATAGTGAAAGAAAGCAAAAATAAAGGACTCAGCTTTAATAGCAAAAAGACAGAGGTAATGGTAACAACAAAGAAAAAGACATCACCTCACTGCAAAATAAAGACAAGTGGAACAATATTAAAACAGGTAAATGAATTCAAAATTTGGAAACTTTGTTAACCTCAGACGGAAGATGTACAAAAGAGGTGAGATGCAGAATGGCTCAGGCAAAAGCAGCTTTCCAAAAAATGATGAAGATACTATGCAATCCATTTTTGACAATAGAAACTAGAAAAAGAGTTCTTAAATGTTACGTAGAGCCAGTCTTAACATATGGATGCGAATCATGGACAATAGGACAACAGACAGGAAAATCACTGGAGTCTGTAGAAATGTGGTTTTACAGAAGAATGTTGAGAGTACCATGGACAGCTAAGAAGAGTAATGAAGATGTTCTGAGAGAGGTCAAAGCAAAAAGAGAGCTAATTTCCAATATTAGGAAGAGACAATCATCATTTTTTGACCATGTAAGGAGAGGAGAACAACTGGAATATATTGTAACAACTGGAAACATTGAAAGACGAAGAAATAGAGGGAAGCAAAGAGAATAAATAACAAATAGCTTAAGAGAATGGCTTGGCAGAAGGTCAACAACAGAAATGATAAATAGCTGCCGAGATCGAAAATTGTGGAGAGACATGATCACCTACGCCACTAGGGCTGGTACTTGATGATGATGATGATTTCATATATGTATTTTTTTATTATATTTATTTTTATTCATAAATGTATGACTCCTTTATGGTAATTTCAAGATGATTACTGGAAGTTAGACTGCTTCTATTATCATCATCATCAAGTACCGGGCCTGCTGAAGTAGGTGATCATATCTCACCACAACATTCGATCGCGACATTTAATTATCATTTCTGTTGTTGACCTGAAAAATTATAATTGTTTCTTCTTAATATTGGAAATTAGCTCTCTTTTTGCTTTGACCTCTTCCAGAACATTTTCATTACTCTTCATAGCTGTCCATGGTATTCACAACAATTTTCTGTAAAACCACATTTCTACAGACTCAAGTGATTTTCTTGACTGTTGTCCTATTGTCCATGATTCACATCCATATGTAAAGACTGGTTCTACATAACATTTAAGAACTCTTTTTTTCTTGTTTCTATTGTCAAAATGGATTGCATAGTATCATCCTAATTTTTTTGAAAGCTTCTTTATGAATGGCTTGGCAGAAGGTCAACAACAGAAATGATAAATAGCGGTCGAGATTGAAAATTGTGGAGAGACATGATCACCTACGCCAGCAGGCCCGGTACTTGATGATGATGATGATGATAAAGTAAAAAGTAAAGTACTCCCGTCACGCCAAGTGGCGTTTAGGGGATATGGTGTTAGTGACCATAAATTTTACATACCTTCGGCACATGATTTTTGGGGTAATGTGGTCAGTATTACCCCCCACCCGCTTTACTTTCTCAGAAAAAAATCCAGTACCCATTAAAGGCTGGGTGGACCGGACGCCGTCGGATGGGATCGAACCCTACCTCTTGTCCTTTGTAGTCCAGTTAATATGTATAACATCTGCTCATTTTAATTATTTTCTGTTCATTGTATAGTTCTTGTCAATCGATAGTTGCATTGTTAACGCCAATGTTGTCTGTGACATATTTTAGTGTACTGGATCAATGTTAGGTGGAGGTGGGCGGGGCTAAATATTATTCTGACTAGGTTTAATCTGACTGGATCCAATATTCCTATATGGTGCTGAAACATGGACATTAGACAAGAAAACAGAACAGAGAATTGAAGCCTTCGAAATGTGGATTTATAGAAGAATAGGTAGAATTGGATGGAAGGAAAAGAAAACAAACGATGAAGTCTTAAAACAACTAAAAATGAAAAGAGAACTTCTGAACACAATTAGAACAAGACAAATGCGATTCTTGGGCCATGTTAAAAGACACAACAGCCTACTGAAAGTAATCCTGGAGGGGAAAATACAAGGTAAAAGAGGCAGAGGCAGACCAAGATTAACATGGACGAGTAACATCAAAAGATGGACAAATCAACCGATGACAACCTGCACCATCAAAGCAAGAGATAGAGCAGAATGGCGCTCCATGGTAGCCAATCTTCGTTGCGGAGACGGCACTCAATGATGAGGTTTAATCATCTGGAGGAGAGACCGTGGTGACCTTCCAATCTGTAACTTACTTCCTCTACTCATTGAGTGAGGGAGCCGCAATAGCTCAGTGGTTAGTGAATTGGACTACAAAGGACAAGAGGTAGGTTTCGATCCCAACTACGGCTTCCGGGTTCACCCAACCTTTAATGGGTACCGGATTTTTTTTCTGGGAAAGTAAAGTGGCACGGGCGTAATACCGACCACATTACCCCAAAAATCATGTGCCGAAGGTTTGTAAAATTTATGGTCACTAACACCATATTCCCTATACGCCACTTGGCGTGACGGGGTTTCTTTACTTTACTTTTATTCATTGAGTGAGGTGGCAATTTTTTTTTAATCTGCGATCCAGCCCATCCAGTATATGAGCTACAGTATCAGCGACACACAGCTAACTGCATGCGTCAATATCGAAGAAAATCATAACTGATCAAGAACCAGCTTCACCCACCTCCACCCCCAACCCCTTCCGGTGCTCCTGGGAAATGAACTATCCCGCCTGACCAAGAGGGTAAGTAAAAAGAAAGTAAATAGTCCCCCGTCAAGCCGAGTGGCGTATAGGGAATATGGTGTTAGTGACCATACATTTTACAGACCTTCAGCACATGATTTTTGGGGTAATGTGGTCGGTATTATGCCCGTGCCGCTTTACTTTCCCAGAAAAAAAATCAGGTACCCATTTAAGGCTGGGTCAACCCGGAAGCCGTCGGTTGGGATCGAACCCTACCTCTTGTCCTTTGTAGTAAAGTTCACTAACCACTGAGCTATCGCGGCTCCCTGAATTATAGGGTAGGAATTCGAAAAGAAAGACAAGCAACTCGGTACTCGAAAATGCTATACTGAAGTCGGATCTATCTATCTATCTATCTATCTATCTATCTATCTATCTATCTATCTATCTATCTATCTATCTATCTATCTATCTATCTATCTATCTATCTATCTATCTATCTATCTATCTATCTACCTATCTACCTACCTATCTATCTATCTATCTATCTATCTATCTATCTATCTATCTATCTATCTATCTATCTATCTATCTATCTATCTATCTACCTATCTACCTATCTACCTACCTACCTATCTATCTACCTACCTACCTATCTACATATCTATCTATCTATCTACCTATCTACCTACCTACCTACCTACCTATCTATCTATCTATCTATCTATCTATCTATCTATCTATCTATCTATCTATCTATCTATCTATCTATCTATCTATCTATCTATCTATCTATCTATCTATCTATCTATCTATCTATCTATCTATCTATCTTTCGTTCGCCTGAAGTATTGTCTATATCTGCAGGGTATTTCCTGTATAAATGTTACTGTCTTTTGTCATTCTTGTAGTGGCCTATATAGTTTTGACTGTAGTGTGGTTTCTATGTGCCAGTGGATTTTCCCCCAGTCTACCATATTCAGTGGAGAGCCACGATAGCTCAGTGGTTAGTGAACTGGGCTATAAAGAACAAGGGGTAAAGTTCGATCCCAACCGACGGCTTCCAGCTTCACCTAAACTTAAATGGGTACCAAATATTTTCTGGGAAAGTAAAGCGGCGCAGGCGTAATACCGACCACATTACCCCAAAAATCATGTGCTGAAGGTCTGTAAAAATTATGGTCACTAACACCATATTTTCTATACGCCACTTGGCGTGACGGTTTACGTTTTACTTACTATATTCAGTGCAGTCTTGAAGTATGTGTTCAGCAGTCTGGGGCGCCTGTCCACATGTACATGTAGTTGAGGTGCCGATCTTGAATTTTGTATACATGTGGCTGAAGTCGGATGTTTTGAGCCGAAACGCCCAAATAACAGTCTAGCTAGAAATGACAATACATCTCATCTACGCCCACTGGTTGGTCTCGAGGCAAGACGCCGGCCTCAAGCCAGAGAGGTTGTGAGTTCAAATCCCGGCTACACCGGTTGGGATTTGTATTTATGATTTCTCTCTGCGGCAACCACCCCTGGTCTTAGCAGCGAGGCCCGGCTTGAGACGTCAATTACTCATCGACGGAAAAAATATGAGTACCTCTGAAGTCGGAGTTATCTGCCTGTGCGGCGAGGGACCCCTGAACACACAGCTGCCAGGGAAAAATGGATTCACACGCAAAATTCAGTTCCTTGTCACTAGGCACTTCGTCAGAAGTAAAAGCTGACGAAAAAAAAAAAAAATTACGCCCACTTAACGCTCTTTTAAGGACGGATGATGAAAGGCGGTTTTCGTTCCTTTAGTAGCCACCAGTTGAAGGATAGAATGAAAGAAATGAAACCACGTTCACATTATCGTTAAACTAACACGTTGTCCTGCCGTTTCTGACTCTCTCAAGCGCACTTTTGCATTATAAATAATTGATATATCTTCTTACTTAGGACGTACTCTGCCAACCCTCGACTGGGAGTTACACCCAACACACTCCCTCCACACTCGCACAACCACCACGCCCAAAACTAATCCTTGACCCCTCGCACTTACATTAAACTAGGTCAAGTTCATTTGTTGAGAAATTCAATTTCTCAAAATGGTGGTCGGGAATGCTTTTGGGCTCACACGAATTAACGCGTTCTCATTGATGAAGTTTGCGCGCGCGGGAAAATGTGTAGTTTCGTGAATGAAATTCCGAGACAGCTGTGCTCCCCTCACGTGCGTGAGTGCACTGTCCCAGGCCCTAACTGTAAGTTAGACCCTGTCAACAGGTGCCATCCACTTTTGGCGGGAGTTGACGACTGTGAAAGGCAAGCCTGTCATTGTTCTCGTCTTATCAGTCTGAGCGGAGAATGAGAATAGGGCGAGGGCCCACAACAGTTTATTTGAGGAGGGGGTGGGGGGAGAGACACGAGGACTGGGCCTAGGGAATATAATAGCGTCTGTTTAAATATATTTTAATTCCACAGCATGTAAGTGTAGTACTGCAAAGTCACCAGCTTGTAAGTAGTAATAAAGAAACTCGCAGCTCAGTCAGAGAGGACCGAAGCGTGAGAGTAGTGGTAATGTGGCAACAGGTTGTTGAGTTATTTGAGGAAAAAAAAAATGGTATGTTAGAAGCTTTACGTGATTAGTGGACGACACAGATTAAACGACGTTTCGGCCCAACAAGCCTTCAGCAGGAACAAAGAATAAAAACGGTGAAAACGGAGGTAAAAAAATCTACATTTCTGCACATTCATGACAGCCGCACTTAGGTTACAGTTTCCTTTTCATTTTGACCTCGGCCTGACAGACAGGATATACATTTTTATTTTCTTTAACATATTTCGATTATTTTTGTTTTGGATGTTTCGTTATTAGTTTTACTTACATATCCGTGTGTGTGTTTTTTTTTGTTTGTTCCTGCTGAAGGTCTATTCGGCCGAAACGTCGTTTAATCTGTGTCGTCCACTAATCACCTAAAGCTTCTAACATAACATTTTTTTCTATTTTTAAAATTTTCCTCACATTCAGCTTTACTGCAGCTTCGCATTTTTATGCATTCATTTGCATTTCTTTGCCTTAACCCCTGTTGAGTTATTTGCGGGTCATCATCATTGCACACCGAACATATCCATAGGTGCTCAGATCTCCTCCTCGGCAAGTCTTATAGTGTCTAACAACTGACGACTCCAGTTCTGTAAGTAAAGGTTCCCTCCACGCCTTGCTAGGTGTAAGGGGAAGATGGTGTTAGTGACCATATTTTTCTATGACCACGGCACATTTTTTTGGTGATGTGGTCGGTATCACGCCAGGTCGCCTTAACTTCCCAGAAAATCTCTGGTACCCATTTTTAGAGGCTGGGTAAACCCGGAACCTTGTCAGTCCAAAAAAAAAACCCGCCACTTTTGCGGATGAGCCCTGACCTTCTTGATCAGGATTCGAGTACACTAACTACTCTGTCACCGAGGCTTCTCCAGTTCTGTGTTGGTTGATAAGTCTTTTTGTACGCCCATTAAGTTTCTCGTTTCTGGCAACAGGTTGAGTTTAGTAATATCGCGAGCACATTGACAGTTATGATAGTGTGACCAGTTCCTGATAGAAGCAAATAAGGTATAGATGGAACAAATGTTTTAAATTAGTAGTAAATAACACTGTTTAAGGGAAGTAACTTCTTCTGCTTCTTTCCTTCCACATTTGCCTTTCAGCGTCGAAGTAAAAAAAAAGTAAAGTACCTCCGTCACGCCAAGTGGCGTATACGGAATATGGTGTTAGCGACCACAAATTTTACAGACCTTCAGCACATGATTTTTGGGGTAATGTGGTCGGTATTACGCCCTTGCCGCTTCACTTTCCCAAAAGAAAATCCGGTACCCATTAAAGGTTGGGTGAACTCGAAAGCCGTCGGTTGGGATCGAACCCTACCCCTTGTCCTTTGTAGTCCAGTTCACTAACCACTGAGCTATCGCGGCTCCCTTTCAGCGTCGATGGGAGATATAATTTGCTGTCTTTTGCTCTTCTGTTCGTCTCTGCTGCTGTTATGTTTTCTAGTGCTCCTAATATTCAATTGATCCATCTTTTTCGTGGTCGACCCTTGGGCCGGGTGTTCTCGCAACGTTTATTGAGGGCTCGTTGTGTTGTGTTCTGATATTTCTGCCGCGTCATATGGCCAAGCCATTTTATCTGTTGTTTCTTTATATATTCTATTTTTTAAAAAGTAAAGTACCCCCGTCACGCCATGTGGCGTATAGGGAAATATGGTGTTAGTGACCCTATATTTTACAGACCTTCAGCACATGATTTTTGGGGTAATGTGGTCGGTATTATGCCCGTGCCGCTTTACTTTCCCAGAAAAAAAAGCCAGTACCCATTTTAAGGGTGGGTGAACACGGAAGCCACCGGTTGGGATCGAGCCCTACCCCTTGTCCTTTGTAGTCCAGTTCACTAACCACTGAGCTATCGCGGCTCCCTTGTAGGACAATAGTGGTGATAAATGCCCAATGATTCGACAAGTTTTGATGCATCTTGATTCTATCTCTGCTGTTTGAGAATTATCGTTTGTCATTACACTTCCTAGGTATTCGAATTCCTCTACTTGTTTTAGTTGTCTACCTCCTATAGTTATGTTGATGTTCTGATTATTTTAGACGACATTCATGACTTCTGTTTTGTTGATGTTGATTTTCATGTTGTATTTTGTGCCTGTGCTGGAGAAGTAACACAAGACAAATGACACGGAGTCAGTGGTATCTTGAAATCTATAATAATTCACAAACAAACAACAACAAGCGTTGAGAACAACCAGCAACCCAAACGTGGGTCCAAAACTTGCAGAAAAAATATCCTTGTGTGTGTGTTTGAATCGTGTTTTTATTGGTTGTCTTTTCATTTTTAGTTGTTTAAGACCTCATGATTTGTTGTCTTTTCTTTCCATCCAATTCTTTCTATTCCTCTATAAATCCTCATTTCAAAGGCTTCAATTTTCTGTTCTGTTTTCTTGTCTAATGTCCATGTTTCTGCGCCATACAGGAATATTGAGAAGATAACATTTTCCTATTCTTAGTTTTAGCTCTGGTGTTATTTGTTTTGATGTTAGTATATTTTTCATGATATTAAAATTACTTGTTGCCATTGCTATTCTTTTGTTAATTTCAATTTTACATTTTCCATCATTGGTTATAGTATGTCCAAGTTAGTTGTAGCTCTGGAATGTCTCCAGGTCTATTCCTTCAACTTTCATATCCACTTGCAGGTTTTGAGTATTATCTTTGTTTATAATCATAGTCTTTTTTACATTCATATCTCAACAATATTTTGTGCCTGTCATATTTATTGCATGAAGTAATTATAGGTCTTTAGGGTTTTCTTCTAGTAATACAGTGTCATCAGTATATCTTAGGTTATTGATTATCTTTCCATTAATGTTTAGGCCTGGCATACTTTAAGAGATTTGCACAGTGTTTAGATTGCTTGGTGATAGGATGCATCCTTGTCTTACTCCTCTTTTTATATCAATAGGTGTAGAGTTCTCTTTGTTATATTTTATTATTGCAGTTTACTCCCAGTATACATTACATATTGGTCGTATGTCTGTGTTGTTTAGATGTACATCTTTTAGGCAGTCTCTAAGTTGTTAAAATACAGAAGTAATGGTAACAACAAAGAAAAAGACATCGCCGCAATGCACAATAAAGACAAGTGGAACAATATTAAAAGAGGTAAATAAATTTGAATATCTGAGAACAATGATAACCTCAGATGGTAGATGTACAACAGAGGTGAGATGGTACATGTACAACAGAGGTGAGATGGTAGATGTACAACAGAGGTGAGATGGTAGATGTACAACAGAGGTGAGATGGTAGATGTACAACAGAGGTGAGATGGTAGATGTACAACAGAGGTGAGATGGTAGATGTACAACAGAGGTGAGATGGTAGATGTACAACAGAGGTGAGATGCAGAATGGCTCAGGCAAAAACGGCTTTCCAAAAAATGAGGAAGATACGGTGCGATCCATTTCTGAGAATAAAAACAAGAAAAAAAGTTATTAAATGCTATGTAGAGCCACTCTTAACATATTGATGTAAATCATGGACAATAGGACAAAAGACAAGAAAATCACTGGAGGCTGTAGAAATGTGCTTCTACAGAAGAATTTTGAGAATACCATGCACAGCTAAGGAGAGTACTGAAAACGTTTTGAAAGAGGTCAAAGCAAAAAGAGAGCAATAATTTCCAAAATTAGGAAGAAACATTCGTCATTTTTTGTGCAATGTGATAACTGGGAACATTGAGGGAAGCAAAGAGAAAAGATACCAAAAAGCTGAAATGAATGCTTTGTCAGAAGGTCAACAACAGAAATGATAAATAACTGTCGAGATCGAAAGTTGTGGAGACATGATCACCTACGCCAGCAGGCACGGTACTTGATGATGATGATGCTAAGTTGTTTATCGTGTAGTCTATCAAAAGCTTTGGGGCTCTACAACGAAGGTTGGCTACCACGGAGCGCCATTCTGCTCTGTCTCTTGCTTTGATGGTGCAGGTTGTCATCTGCTGATTTGTCCATCTTTAGATGTTACTCGTCATTGTTAGTCTTGGTCTGCCTCTGCCTCTTTTATTTTGTATTTTCCCCTCCAGGATTACTTTTAGTAGGCTGTTGTTTCTTTTAACATGACTAAAAATAGCATTTGTCTTGTTTGAATTGTGCTTAGTATTTCTCTTTTCATTTTTAGTTATTTTAAGACTTCATCGTTTGTTTTCTTTTCCTTACATCCAATTCTACATATTCTTCTATATATCCACATTTCAAAGGATTAAATTCTCTGTTCTGTTTTCTTGTCTAATGTCCATGTTTCTGAACCATACAGGAATATTGAGAAGATGTAACATTTTGCTATTCTTAGTTTTAGCCCTGATGTTATTTGTTTTGATGTTAGTTATGTTCCTCTTGACATTTACAATTACTTTTTGCCATTCATATTGTTTTGTTTATTTCAGTTGTACATTTTCCATCACTAGTTATAGTACGTCCAAGGTAGTTATAGTTCTGAACTATCTCCAGGTCTATTCCTTCAATTTTGATATCCACTTGTGGGTTTTGAGTATTTTCTTTGTTTATGATCATAGTTTTAGTCTTTTTGATATTCATATCTAGTCCATATTTTTTGCTTGTCGTGTTTATTTCATTAACTAATTGTTGTAGGTCTTTAGGATTTTCTGCTAGTAGTACAGTATCGTCAGCATATTTTAGGTTATTGATTATCTTTCCATTAATGTGTAGGCCTGGCATCTCTATGATGTTTTTAAAGATTTGATCAGTGTATAGATTGAACAAGCTTGGTGATAGGATTCATCCCTGTCTTACTCCTCTTTTTATATCAACGGGTGTAGAGTTCTCTTTGTTATATTTTATTATTGCTGTTTGCTCCCAGTATAGATTACATATTAGTCGGATTTCCATGTCATCTAGATGTATCTCCTTTAGGCATTCTATAAGTTGTTTGTGGTGTACTTTATCAAATGCTTTGGTGTAGTCTATGAAGCAGGCATATATTGGTTTGTTTACTTCTGTGTACTTTTCGATTAATGTTTTCATGCAGAATATGACTTCTTTTGCCTCTTACTTTTTATCTTTTGCAAAGTAAGTCGCTTAATTCAGAGAAGGGAAAAAAACGGAAAGCGAAGATACGGAGTCTCTTGATCGGTGGCGCTGTTGACGGCCTGCCGCAGCCACCAATGGAGACATGTTGAAATGTGCTGAGGGCATTATTCTTGCTGATAGGCGCATCACTACTCAACAATTAGCCTAAAAGTTGTCAGTCAGCATTGGTAGTGCAAATGTAATTATAACAACTCTCGGATTCTGTACACTTTGTGCAATATGGATTCCACGAAATCTCTCAAATGAGCACCGATTGCAAAGAAATGTAATTTCCTCTGAACTGTTGCAACGTTTCAGTGTTGATGGAGGGAATTTTTTGTCTAAGATTGTTTCAGGTGACGAGACCTGGGCACATCGTATTGAACCTGAAGCAAGAAGACAGTCAATGGAGTGACGTCATCGGCACTCACCACGAAGAAAGACATTCAAGAAATCTCCTTCAGCTGGAAAGGTCATGGTCCCTGTCTTTTAGGGCATTGAAGGTGTGATTCTTGTGGAAGTTATGTCAAGAGGAGAGACAATCAATTCGCAAGCTTCCATTAAGACATTGAAGGTGTGATTCTTGTGGAAGTTATGTCAAGAGGAGAGACAATCAATTCACAAGCTTACATTAAGACATTGAACAAACTCAATCAACGTTTTCGCCTAGTTCGACCGCACAAGTTTTCAGCAGACCTGCTTCTCCTTCACGACAATGCGCGCCCTCACACAAGTCTGGCTACACGGGAAGCGATCACCAGATAGGCTTGGATTGTACTCCAGCATCCGCTATACAGCCCTGATTTGGCACCTTCTCATTTCCACCTCTTTGGTCCACGTAAAGATGCCCCCGTGGAACAAGGCTTGAAGATGAAGGAGTGATTCATGCAGTGAAGAAATGGCTACACGATGAAGGAGTGATTCATGCAGCGAAGAAATGGCTACACGATGAAGGAGTGATTCATGCAGTGAAGAAATGGCTACACGATGAAGGAGTGATTCATGCAGCGAAGAAATGGCTACACGATGAAGGAGTGATTCATGCAGCGAAGAAATGGCTACACGATGAAGGAGTGATTCATGCAGCGAAGAAATGGCTACACGATGAAGGAGTGATTCATGCAGCGAAGAAATGGCTACACGATGAAGGAGTGATTCATGCAGCGAAGAAATGGCTACACGATGAAGGAGTGATTCATGCAGCGAAGAAATGGCTACACGATGAAGGAGTGATTCATGCAGTGAAGAAATGGCTACACGATGAAGGAGTGATTCATGCAGTGAAGAAATGGCTACACGATGAAGGAGTGATTCATGCAGTGAAGAAATGGCTACACGATCAAGACAAAGACTGGTACAGGCTAGGAATTTAAGCCCTTGTTGCGCGCTGGCGTAAAGCTGTACAAGTATATGGGGATGATGTTGAATGATATCGATGTTTACATAACATATCCATATATACTGTATAAAAATGTCATACTTTTTTTGAATTAGCGGTTCCCGAAAAACCGATGTGGTGCATTACTTTCTGAATGCCCTGTGTATATATCCTAACAGGTGATCAGTTTACCCGACTTACAATCGTAACTCACATGAAGTGGCCACCTCCATGTGATAAGCTGGGAAAATGAGCCACGGGTTTCACAAATTTGGGAACAGCTACAATAACCAAAAGATCATCATGCACTCCGATTACTTATTGTATCCTTTTGTGAAGGTTTTCATTCATGAAATAATCTAAATAAGATACCCAAAACCTTACGATAACATTACATCTCAACAGCTTGCTTAGACAAATATATGTTATTTTTTTCTGAAATTAACAAATAACAAAACAACTGAAATAAACATAATTTTTTTAACTTCCGTCTCGACCATTTTACTTTTACTGTCTCCAACACCAAACTGGACTCTCCCACGGCCGTGGGTAGACAGGTGAGGGCAGTTTGACAGGACGCTCACCTGAATACTCCTGGGCGCCGAAGCAGACAATAAACTCACGGGCAGTTAACAAAAGGAGGGATGAGGTGCGGGAACAGAGAGCATCCTGTTCTCAGGCGTGAGCTACATTGACTTCCGTTTGCATCACTTCCGCTTGTTTGATAAGCCTGGATCTTCGGCTATCAGTCCTGAGAATATTTCGAGCTATTTCAAATTGCCACTTGTTGACAAAAGATCGAGCCAGCTAGCGAGGGGGACGGTGTTTCGTGTGGTGGATATTCTTCGCGTGAGAGTGAGCAGCGGTTGAGACTACAGGTGTTCTTCGAGAGGAGTAGTCTTTTCAAATCGAAGCATTTTCTCAGACATTTGTTTTGGGAGCGCGGGAAAAGTTGTATTTGAACAGTAGACAATTGCTAGGACTGAAATAATCGATTGTTTGTCAAACTGGGCGGTTAGAGGTACTCATCCAGACCGTGGGAAGGGGGATGAGTTTGCGCGTGAGAAAACATCGTGTGAGAAAAGTTTTATTGGAGCTCGTTTTTGCGCTTTGTCAAACTTATTATTAACCCATTTTCTGGCCATTGTTGTTTGCGGCTGATTTTTTTTAGTCGACTTGATCATTTACGGCTTTATACAAATATCAAATACTCATACTTCTATTATGCATTAAAAGTGATTAGAACTAACTTCTTCTTAGTGTCTGAAGAATGACAAGAAACAGCTCCCTTAATAAGGGACAGAGTATGAAACACTGAACTGAGGGAGAAACTAGAAAAATTGAACCAGCCATAATACATAAAGAAACAACAGATAAAATGATCGGTCACATAACAAGACAGAAAGAACTAACAATGACTCAAAGAGCCATAAACAAACGCTACGAAAACGCAAGATTAAGAGGAAGACCGAGAATGAGATGGATAAAGGGAATACTAGAGTCACTAGGAGGAATAACACCAGAAGAGGCCAACAGAAGAGCAAAGAATCGCAGATTGCATCTCCCCTCGACGCCAACGGCAATGGAGGAAGGATAGAAGAGGAAGAAGAAGAAGAAGAAGAAGAAGAAGGAGAAGGAGAAGAAGAATGAAGAGGAAGGAGGAGAAGAAGAAGAAGAAGTGATTAGAGAAATTGTATCTTAATATTTGAAAACTTACTTAGTTAAACATTGAATACTTCACTGCGGAAAGTCGCATATTTGTCAGTCATTGATAATAATTGTTATGAGCATTTAACTACTAAAATATAATTGAAAGATAAATATTTACATTAGCTACAAATGTAAGTTTTGTGTCTGTTTATTATCACAAGTTGAAACCACTTTCAAATAAATATCCATTTTAAGAATGAGTGGAATGTACTACGTACGCTCAGGGCGTTTCTCATTCACAAACGCTGCACAATTTCCTAGACTAGAACTAATCTATCATTTTGTGATAACAAGAAACAGATGTGTAACACATTACCTTCACAAACAATGATGTCTTCCTGTCATGTGCACAATCACAGCTGCTTGTTTAATTTCAAAGAGGCATTTTAGTTATAATCTTTGTGATATTGGTGGAGCCACGATAGCTCAGTGGTTAGAGAACTACAAAGGACAAGGGGTTGGGTTCGATCCCAACCAACGGCTTCCGGTTCACCCAGCCTTAAATGGGTACCGGATTTTTTGTCTGGGAAAGTAAAGCGGCACGGGCGTAATACCGACCACATTACCCCAAAAATCATGTGCTGAAGGTCTGTAAAATTTATGGTCACTAACACCATATTCCCTACACGCTACTTGGCGTGACGGTGGCACTTTACTTTTTTTGTGTGTGATATTGTGAAACGTTTCTAGCAAGTGTCCAAATCTACAACATTTTCGTCAATATGGAAATAGATTTTTTATGAAATGGTAGCAGTATTACGATGCTGAAGTCGGATGTTTAGGATAGAAAGGCGCAGATATTGCTGTTTGCTATTAGCGACTAAGCGATATATATATAAGCGCCTGTTTAACGTCCTTCTAAAAGCGATGAAGAAAGGAGTAGTAGCGGTATGACTAGGCACTAGAAGACGATTTATGACATCACACAGCGCAACAAATGCTAAAGAGGAAAGAAGACATAATCAAGTTTTTTTTTCTTTTCACGTTTTCTTCTCTTTTTGTTTTTAGCAATAATGACTATTCAGTCTGTGATAACGGATTCTTTTATGACGTCTGTTTCAGTCACACTATATATTTCAATCAACATAATTATCGTCTCTTCTTCTGCTTCTTCTTCATCTAAAGGTCTTTGGGGCACTAGTGACCAGCGCCAACATGAACAGAAAGCCTGCCCACTCAGCGTAGCCGTGACAACTCCTGCAGGTACGGAACCTGATGATGATCATAATTATGTCTGCGTTAGCAAGACTTTTTCTAGACTTCCCATATCCGCCCTTGATCTTTTAATTTTTGAATTTTCTTTTAACTTTTTGTCATAACTAATCGAATTGAAATAATCAAGAATCCAAAGCCAGTAAGATCAAAGTTCTCTCTGAGCTCTGTGTCTGTGTAAGATTGATCAAATTATCACTTATATTAATGAGATATCAGATTTGACAGAGTGCAAATAATGTCAATGGGACAGAACAATAAGTGTTAAAGGGACACAATCATATTTGGACACTACAATATGTGTTAAGGGGGCATAATCTTATTTTGACATATCACTATGTGTCAAGGGACATAATTATATTCGGACATGACAATATGTGTTAAGGGGACATAATCATATTTGGGTATAAACATAACTATTAAGGGGACATAATCATAATTAGACATAACAATATCTTATGACGACATAATCATATTTAGACATAAACAATATGTGTTATGATGACAAAATCATATTTAGACATACCAATATATGTTATGGTATCATAATCATATTTGGACATAAAAATAAGCGTTAAGGGGATATAATCATATTTGGACATAACAATTTAGAACAGTCAGGGGATATGTCAGTTGCTAAAGAGTAAAAAAATTAATTAGTAAATGAACATAAATAAGTAATTTTGCGGTTTACAGTAAACTAAAATGTCTGCATATTTCGGGCCAAAAACATCCGACTTCAAAATACAATTATTTTTAGTATCGGGTTTCCATTCCTATTCAATCGCTTGCTCAGAATAGCTAGTTTGTGTTAGGTCTATCGTAGGAAGGCTGATGATGATCTTGATTAACTTTGGTTTGCCAAACTTAATGGATCAGTCAGCAATACTAAAAAAAAAAAGAAGAAAAAAGTGGTATGGTGACAGCTTTACGTGGTAATGGACGAAACAAAAGTCGACGTTTCGGCCAAGTAGGCCTTCATCTGGACGAACAACAAACACAAAAATTATATATAACGATATATTAACAAATCTAACTACATGGCGATAATATGCTAGATACTAAAGAGAGGAAAAATAAAAAATGGTCATTCAATCAATCCATCCATCCATCCATTCATCCATACATCCATCCATCCATCAATCAATTCATCCATCCATCATCTTCTTTACAGCAGCTTCGCATCTCTACGCATCTTGATGCCTTTACCTCTGGATCAGTCAGCTATGATTTACTGTTCACTTCTAATTCAAACTCTATAGTGCATCAAAGGTCACATTTTAAAATTAAAATAACAATATTCTTAACAGAAGAGACAGAAAGGCTGCGGTTTTTGCCTTTTAGAAAGACCTGTAATTTATCGCTACCATTTTTTTGGACAGATGGACAGAACATCGCTTGTGGGGATTAAGAAAAGAACTTTGGAGGGAAAATCGTGTTCACAAAGAACCGTCTTCTACCGGAAGAACAACATGTCCGGAAACGGAAGGAAGTTTGTAAAATGACAAAAGCAAAATGGAAATTAAAGTCGCAAGTGAGTGGACTCAAACAGGTCAAGGCTAATCTTTTGAGGCGGAAGTAGTTTAAAGCACTTTTACCTTCTGCTTAACCTTCGGAGACTAATTTCTGTGTTGAGATCGCCACCTGTCTTGATATTCCGCCATCTTAGCTCATCTTTCGGTGCCGCCTTGTGTGGCTGGAAAGACGAAATCCGCTTGACCTGATTTCTGGTCAACGACTTAAAAGCAAAGATGGCCCCTGATTGGTCAGTTTCAAATACGGCTGACCTTTACGCGTTCTTAGTGACGTCCGTCGTACAATTGGGTGATGTGTTGATCACTGGTTTGATAGGTGAGACGATTGGACAGGTGGAACGATGCACAAGCAAATAGATACCTGGAGAGAAAATGACGGACAAGTAGAGAGATACCTGGAGAGAAAGAAACGGACAGGTAGATAGACATCTGAAGAGAAAATGACAGACAGGTAGAGAGATACCTAGAGAGAAAGATGCGGACGGGTAGATAGGCATATGGAGAGAAAATGACAGACAGGTAGAGAGATACCTGGAGACAACATTGAGAGAAAAAGACGGACAGTTAGATAGATATCTCTAAAGAACGGTGCACAGGTAGATAGATAATCAAAGAGAAAAAAAAACGGACAGGTAGATAGGCACATGGAGAGAACGGTGGACACGTAATTGGGATAAGAGACTAGTGATTTGGAGACAGATCTGTGAAAGGGTGGGTAGTTTGATGAGTGGGAAGACACAGACAGACAGAGACAGACATAGACAGACAGAGACAGACATAGACAAATATAACAGAGAATACATGGTTCAACAAAAAGATCGACACTCTGACCATGGATAAATGGACGGAGAGAAGTACAGATGAACGGATGGATGGATGGATGGATGGATGGATGGACGGAAGAGTGGATTGATGGATGGATGGGTAGATTGATGGATGGATGGATTGATGGATGGTTGGATGGATGGATGGATGGATGATGATGGATGGATGGATGGATGAGTGGATTGATGGATGGATGGATGGATGAGTGGATTGATGGATGGATGGGTAGATTGATGGATGGATGGATTGATGGATGGATGGATGGATGGATGGATGGATGAGTGGATTGATGGATGGATGGATGGAAGAGTGGATTGATGGATGGATGGGTAGATTGATGGATGGATGGATTGATGGATGGTTGGATGGATGGATGGATGAGTGGATTGATGGATGGATGGATGGATGAGTGGATTGATGGATGGATGGGTAGATTGATGGATGGATGGATTGATGGATGGTTGGATGGATGGATGGATGGATGAATGGATGGATGGATGGATGAGTGGATTGATGGATGGATGGATGGATGAGTGGATTGATGGATGGATGGGTAGATTGATGGATGGATGGATTGATGGATGGATGGATGGATGGATGGATGGATGAGTGGATTGATGGATGGATGGATGGAAGAGTGGATTGATGGATGGATGGGTAGATTGATGGATGGATGGATTGATGGATGGATGGATGGATGGATGGATGGATGGGTGGGTGGGTGGATGGATGGATGGATGGAAGAGTGGATTGATGAATGGATGGGTAGATTGATGGATGGATGGATTGATGGATGGTTGGATGGATGGATGGACTGATGGATGGATGGATTGATGGATGAATGGGTTGATGGATGAATGGATGGATGGATGGATGGATGGATGGATGGATGGATGGATGGATGGATGGATGGTGGGTGGGTGGGTGGATGGATGGATGGATGGATGGATGGATGGAAGAGTGGATTGATGGATGGATGGGTAGATTGATGGATGGATGGATTGATGGATGGTTGGATGGATGGATGGACTGATGGATGGATGGATTGATGGATGAATGGGTTGATGGATGAATGAATGGATGGATGGATGGATGGATGGATGGATGGATGGATGGATGGAAGAGTGGATTGATGGATGGATGGGTAGATTGATGGATGGATGGATTGATGGATGGTTGGATGGATGGATGGACTGATGGATTGATGGATGAATGGGTTGATGGATGAATGGATGGATAGAAGGATGGATTGATGGATGGATGGATCGATTGATGTACGGATGGATTGATGGATGGATGAATGGATGGATGGATGGATAGGCAGATCGATGTTTGGGCGAACGAGTAGATGATAGTAGTTAAATGGGTGAATACAGATTAAATTAACTGTCGGATTTATGTATCTGTTTATATTTGCGTATAGAGCTGGAAATCAACTGGGAATATAAGTAAATAACAAGCAAAAAAAAAAAATGTGTTAGCAGGATGTGTGCTGTGACCAGATTTATTTAATATGTATAGTGAGATTAGTTTCAGATACATAAAGGGCATGCCCGGAATAACAATTGGAGGTCATAATAAAAATAATCTGAAGTACGCTGAAGATACAGTCTTATCGCTAAGAGTGAAAATGAGTTGCAAGAAATATTAGACATTATAGTGAAGGAAAGCAAAAATAAAGGACTTAGCCTTAATAGCAAAAAGACCGAAGTAATGGTAACAACAAAGAAAAAGACAGAAGTGAGATGCAGAATGTCTCAGTCAAAAAGCAATTTTGTAAAAAAAAAAATGAGGAAGATACAGTGCAATCTATTTTTGACAATAAAAACAAGAAAAAGAGTTCTTAAATGTCATGT
The DNA here is from genome assembly GCA_032433765.1 of Megaustenia siamemsis. NCBI lineage: Eukaryota > Metazoa > Mollusca > Gastropoda > Stylommatophora > Ariophantidae > Megaustenia > Megaustenia siamemsis. The sequence goes on from JAVIAB010000107.1 coordinate 25,636,915, forward strand.
AGAGTCAGTCTTCGCATATTGATGTGAATCAAGGACAATAGGACAACAGACAAGAAAATCACTGGAGTCTGTAGAAATATGGTTTTACAGAGGAATGTTGAGAGTACCATGGACAATTAAGAAGAGTAATGAAAACGTTCTGAAAGAGGCCAAAGCAAAAAGAGAGCTAATTTCCAATTTTAAGAAGAAACAATCATCATTTTTTGGCCATGTAATGAGAAGAGAACAACTGGAATATATTGTAACAACTTGGGAAAGTTGAGTGACGAAGGGATAGATGGAAATAATGAGAAAAGATACCAGACAGCTTAAGAGAATGGCTTGGCAGAAGGTCAACAACAGAAATGGTAAATGACTGTCGAGATTGAAAGTTGTGGAGAGACATGATCACGTACGTCAGGTATGGTACTTGATGATGATAATGTATATCTGTGTATGTATGTATGTATGTACGTATGTACATATGTACGTATGTATGATGTATGTATGTATGTATGTATGTATGTATGTATGTATGTATGTATGTATGTATCTATGTATGTATCTATGTATGTATCTATGTATGTATCTATGTATGTGTATGTATGTATGCATGTATGTATATGTGTATACGTATTTATGTGTATGTATGTGTGTATAAGTGATATTTCTATATATGTATGTGTGTACGTATGCTTAAACATGCTGTTGTTTTACTATTATTGGTACTATTACTGCTTTTATTATTCTTGTTAATATTGTTAATATTGTTATTATATAATGAATGTATGTAAACATCTGCCTTGGAGGTAGACATTATTATTCTCTTCACTTCCAGGTAATATTATTATTCTCTTCACTTCCAGGTAACATTATTATTCTCTTCACTTCCAGGTAACATTATTATTCTCTTCACTTCCAGGTAACATTATTATTCTCTTCACTTCCAGGTAACATTATTATTCTCTTCACTTCCAGGTAACATTATTATTCTCTTCACTTCCAGGTAACATTATTATTCTCTTCACTTCCAGGTAACATTATTATTCTCTTCACTTCCAGGTAACATTTAACAATTAAGGTACAGACAGGTGAAGATGGAATCGTGGAAACTTTTCAGGGGTGGATAAATATTTAATAAAAAGGGAGTTAATTCCTCGATTGTCATACACACCAGCATAATTTCGCCCCTTTAACAAAAAAAATGTCTCTACTTGGAGCTTGCCAGACCGCGAGAAGGAAGCAACAATTAAAAAACCGACCAACAGGTGAACGTAGTTTCCAAGTTAAACTTCCCTGCTCTCAACAGGTGTCCAGGCTGTCAGGGGTTTTCATATTTCTAAAGTTCAAGATGTAAAATGTTAGATGTTGTTAAATGTAAAAGATACAAAATGTTTCATCTTCTCAATATTCATGTATGGTGCAGAAACATGGACATTAGACAAGAAAACAGAACAGAAAATTGAAGCCCTTTGAAATGTGGATTTCTAGAATAGGTAGAATTGGATGGTAAGAAAAGATAACAAACGATGAAGTTTTAAAACAACTGAAAATGAAAAGAGAACTACTATATACAATTAAGATAAGACAAATGAAATTTTGGGGGCATGTTAAAAGACACAACAGCCTACTAAAAGTAATATTGGAAGGGAAAATACAAGGTAAAAGAGGCAGACCAAGACTAACATGGACGAATAACATCAAAAGATGGACAAGTCAATCTATGTCAGCCTGCACCATCAAAGCAAGAAACAGAGTACAATGGCGATCCATGGTAGCCAACCTTCGTTGCGGAGAAAGCACTCAATGATGATGATGATGATGATGAAAGTTCAAGGCATTACTCAATTAGTTTAAGACGTTTCATGGAAACTAAATATTACTTTATTTATATATGTCTGGCTTTTGGCGTCTTGACAGACGGTTGGTAGCAAGCAATCTTGAAAAGTCTGTAGTTTAGTAGAAATATTAGTGGCTTATGCTGGATACTGCTTTCCTGAACATCTCCGCGGATGAATCTGCCAATATTAGATGGATCTGACCACATAATGAACAGGATGTATTCATGGTTCCTGACATCGGCTCATTCCTCCTGCACTTGTTGTCTTGTGGGTTTGATATCAGCACTGTCTCGAAAAGTTCCTGTGATGTTTTTGTTTTTAGTTCTCCGTGCTACGACCTTCAGGCCAAATTGTTCCACTTTTGTTATATACTCAGTTATATGATTAGTTAAGAAAAAGAGTTCTTAAATGTTATGTAGAGTCAGTCTTAACATATGGATGTGAATCATGGACAATAGGACAACAAACAAGAAAATCACTGGAGTCTGTAGAAATGTGGTTTTACAGAAGAATGTTGAGAACACCATGGACAGCTAAGAAGAGTAATGAAAACGTTCTGAAAGAGGCCAAAGCAAAAAGCGAGCTAATTTCCAATATTAGGAAGAAACAATCATCATTTTTTGGCTATGCAATGAGAAGAGAACAACGGGAATATATTGTAACAACTGGGAAAATTGAGGGACGAAGTAATACCGACCACATTACCCCAAAAATCATGTGTTGAAGGTCTGTAAAATTTATGACCACTAACACCATATTCCCTATACGGCACTTGGCGGGACGGGGGCTCTTGACTTACTAACGTAATCTAAGGATCATCCTCATTACACATTAGTAACATCCATCAATGTTTAGATCCCGACCTCAGTTTCCTATACCAGGTCCGACATTTAAGACAGTCGCTTTGCAGATAAACTGGCCTAACTTGTAGACTGCGACATCTTTTCACCTGTGAACTGGTTGCCCTTGCTTCTTGTACAAAGTTACATGTCTTTATTTTTTTTTATTTTTGCTATACTGACGAGAAGAGTGGCTTGTCATTGTTTGAATGTGTGGGACAGTGTGGTTGTTGTACCCCCTTGGCAGAATAGGCAATTAGAGCTGGACGGTGGACATTTGAACAATATGTGATATTTTATTTATGGTGAACAGGTAACTAATCGCAATGCTGCGGTAAAGCTGGTAGCAAGGAGCCAGTAGTGGGGTGTGGTATACACTCCAAAGTATGGTGACAGATTTACAAAAATGGAACACAACAAAATACTGACGTTTCGGTCTGCGGTCTGCTTCAGAATACGGGGAAAACGACAACAAAAGGTGAGGCACAAATACCTATAGCTACATGTCGGATGATAAAGTTAGGGAGAGGTGAACAGAGAGATGAGAGATAGGATGGTGAGATGAAGAAGAGATGTGTCACATGTGGAGGGACAAACCATTTCTTTCTTTCTTTCTTTCTTTCTTTCTTTCTTTCTTTCTGTCCTTATTTCTTTCTTTCTGTCCTTTTTTCTTTCTTTCTTTCTTTCTCTCTTTCTTTCTTTCTAGTGTTCACCCGATGGCTACTAAAGGAGTGACTAGTTCTCATCGCCCCCCCCCCCCGCAAAGGGACAGTAAGTTGGTGGGGTAGATGCCTTGTGCTGGAATATTTGTGCCTTTCGACCTAGTACATCCAACATGTTTAGTACTAGGTTGCCTTCCTTTTTCGAGCAGCTGTAAGTTGCTGACCGCACTCAACTCAGTTGCTGGATGAGCACGTTAGTCCACTGAACCATTTTATCTTCTGTCTGCATATGTAGTTCCAGATTTTCTCTCTGTCGAGTCTTTCTATTATAGCTTCATTTCTAAATATATCTCTTCGGACAACCCCATCACATCTCGACCATCCTGCACCGCACTCCCAGATTAAATTAAATGTTCCCTCCCTTTCCTTGACAAAAGGTAGGGTTCGATTCCAACCGACGGATTTCGGGTTCACACAGCCTTAAATGGGTACCGGATTTTTTTCTGGGAAAGTAAAGCGGCACGGGCGTAATACCGACCACATTACCCCAAAGGTCTGTAAAATGTATGGTCACTAACACCATATTTCCTATACGCCACTTGGCGTGACGGGGGTACTTTACTTTTTTTGTTACTTCCTTTGCATCGCTAGGCGTATGGGGAATATGATGTTTGTGATCATATCTTTCAATGACCACAGCACAGTTTTGAGTGATATCGTCGGTATCCCGCCAGGCCGCCTTTCTTCTTCTTCTTCTACCTTTTAGCACCCAGTGGAGCATAGGTCTTCAACAAACACTTTCCAGGTCGTTCTGTTTTTTGCCATTCTTTTAAGATCATTCCATGTCTTCCCCATCATCTTCATCTCTGCTTCTATCTGTCTTCTCCAAGAATTCCTTGGTCTTTCTCTTTGTCTTTTCCCCTGGGGATTCCAAAAAAGGGCCGGTTGTGTAATACTCTCAGTTGGCTTCCGTAGTGTGTGTCCTATTCAGCGCCATCGTCTTCGCTGTATCTCTTTATTCACTGGTGTTTGACTGGTACATTTCCATAATTCTATGTTAGTGATTTTGTCCTGCCATTTCCATCCTTTTATTCTGCGTAAGCATCCATTAATCCATTAATGAAAGTCTGTATCTTCGTGATTGTCAATTTTGTTGTTCTCCATGTTTCACAGCCATATAATAGGACCGCCTTAACATTTGAGTTAAAAAATTTTATTTTGTATTTAACCTAATTTCTTTGGATTTCCATATGTTTCCCAGTGCAATGAAAACTCCTCTTGCTTTTGATATACGTATTTTGGTATCATTTTCTGTTCCTCCCTCTTTATCTATATTACTGCCCAGATATATGTAAGATTGTACGTCTAGTAAGAGGCATTGCTCATAGCGTGCGCTATCCTCAACGTCATTTGACTCTATCTGTGTTTCCTATCTTGCGTTTGTTTAATGATAAACCATGTTCAGAGCTATTTCTGTATTAAATAATCTAAGTTTTCAAGTAAAGTAAAGAGCTCCGTCACGCCAAGTGGCTTATAGGGAATATGGTGTTAGTGACCATAATTTTTTACAGACCTGCACGGCACATGATTTTTGGGTAATGTGGTCGGTATTACGCCTGTGTCGCTTTACTTTCGCAGAAAAAAAATCCGGTACCCATTTTAAGGCTGGGGGAACACGGACGCCGTCGGTCAGGATTAAACCCGACCTCTTGTTCTTTGTAGTCCAGTTGACTAACCACTGAGGTATCTCGGTTCCCTTTGCATTCAAGACCGCGATTAAATTGAAATAAGATAAAAGAGTAATACAACACGGGGAATCATTTTCTGCATCTTATTTGCAGGTCCGACAACTTTTCCTGATCACTTGAAAACAACAAATATTTAAACAAATCTGTATGGGTACTGCTTTACGCGAGTATGATGTGGAATCATCCTAATTACAAACTCATCTCCCAAACAAAGAAAGGTAGATGTAGTCCCCATCATAGCAGTCTCAGCACACGCCAAAAGATATAAGGTACTGCTTTACGCGAGTAATGGACAACACAAAATAGAACCTAGTTGCGACTGAGTAGGTCTTCAGCAGGAACAATAGACAACACATACACAGGAGGCGAAGGCGCGCCACACAGCAGCAGAGCTGGAAGTTGTCACCGACCCATAATTGATGGCTCGCGCCAGGATCGGTGAACCAGAACCATGCAGACCCTGCTCCACCTCTCCGTGGTGGCTCCAGTAACAGACGAACCTGTCTAGTCTGACCAAGCGATTAGGGATCGAAAGGGGAAGACAACCCGGTGTTAAAAAATTGTGTGCTGAAGTCGGATGTGTTTGGCCGAAAGGCGCAAATATCACAGTTATACTGCACACCATAACACAACACAGACACGCTCCCTTAACGTCCTTTTAAGGGCGGATGACGAAGAGGTTTACTCCTTTAGTCATCGGACGAACGTAAGCAGGCAAGCAAGCAAGCAGACAAGCAGACAAGCAAGCAGGCAAGCAAGCAAGCAGGCAAGCAACACATACTCAGAAATGCAAGTAAATTAAATTAAGACTACATAGCTAACAAATAATTAGATACCAAAACAGAATAATATAAACAATTCATTGCCCGCCTGTAAGTGAGCGATCATGAGTTATGTTATCATTTACTACAGCAAGCTGCGACATATCGCGCCCCCTTCGCCCAAGCACATCCGACTTCCGCAAGTCATTTTTTTTTATACTGTTGCCTTCCCATTTCGATCCCTACTCGTATGGTTAGACTGTTTAGTCAGTCTTCAGATCAATTTGGGAGGTGAAGCAGGGTCTTGGTCACTTCTGATTCACTAATCCTGCCGCAAACAGTCAATTAGAACTCGTTGACTGCTTCTAAGGTGTTGTTGGATGTCGTATCTCAGAATGTAACCTTAACCTAAACACTGAAGAGGATATGTCCATCGAAAGAAAGTTTGAAAACCACCGATCATAACCCTCAAAACAGACTGCCAAAGAGGAGTGGATTTGGGGGCGTAAGGCCCACACTTTCACTCTCCGAACCTCGCTAACCCCTCGTCTTTATCCAAATCTTTCTCATAAAAAGACTCGGGGATATTAACTCTCTTCCTTTTCCCGCTAAAAGCAAGATTAAAGGAATCAGCCTCCAGTTACGGGCCTTGCTGCGAGGCCCAGCTGTCAGTCCCCCTTTGTTTATCTTACTCCTGTAACGGAAAGTAAAAGCTCTAAATGGAAAGTAAAAATATAACGACTTACCCCTGTTACTATAAATACATATGACTGATGTATTCTTTTTATTACTTTTTTTTTTTTATAGACGTCATAGTGGTTACGGCCCTTTGAGAAAAATTATTAATTTCCTTCTTTTTCTTCCTTCCTTACTTCTCTGTCTGTTTTTTAGTGTTGAGATTATATATATTTTGCAATTTTTAGCTTTTATTTTGGCCTCTCCTGTTGTTTTCTTTTGTCTGTAGTAATAATTCGTCGATTCTTTAACGTGGATGGTCGCTCTTTGATCTAATGCTTTTTGTAGCTTTTATAGGTGTCCAGCTGAGTCATATTTTATTATTTCTGTCTTATCACGTGGTCATTATACTGTTGATGTTTTTTTCTTCTTTTAGATTCATTTATTTAACTATCATCATCAGCATCAAGTACCGGGCCTGCTGGCGTAGGTGATCATGTCTCCCCACAACTTTTGATCTCGACAGTTATTTATCATTTCCGTTGTTGACCTTCTGCCAAGCCATTCTCTTACGCTGTCTGGTATCTTTTATCTATGCTTCCCTCCCTATCTCTTCCTCCCTCAATTTTTCCAGTTGTTACAATATATTCCAGCTGTTCCCCTCTCATTACATGGCCAAAAAATGATGATTGTTTCTTCCTAATATTGAAAATTAGCTCTCTTTTTGCTTTGACCTCTTTCAGAACGTTTTCATTACTCATTTTATCTGTCCATGGTATTCTCAACATTCTTCTGTAAAACCATATTTCTACAGCCTCCAGTGATTTTCTTGTCTGTTGTCCTATTGTCCATGATTCCCATCCATATGTTAAGACTGACTCTACATACCATTTAAGAACTCTTTTTCGTGTTACTATCGTCAAAAATCGGTAGCACAGTATCTTCCTCAGTTTTTGGAAAGTTGTTTTTGCCTGAGCCATTCTGCTTCTCACCTCTGTTGTACATCTACCATCTGAGGTTAACAATGTTCCCAAATTCAACTATATACAAACAAATTGAAGAATTAACAGAAAGAAAAACGCAATCAAAAACTGGATGTTTAAGATACAAGGAAGGAGAACTCTTGAGATCTATTGTAGGAAGAGATAGGGAGGGCAATTTGGTACTCAGAAAAGCCACGATGAAAATGGATGTGTCGGTCCAAAAGACGCACATATCACTAGCTTGATGTAAGCTACAACACAGAGCATGAACGCCCACTTACGTCCTTTCAAGGGAGGATGGTGAGATGAAACGTTTCCTTTACTCCTTGGACAAACGCAGAAATAGAGCGAGAGAAATACTTCAGAAGTTTTGTACTCATTTGGTTGCTAAGGTCCGTGAGTATAATTTGCACAATGACAATCAATATGTCTTCACGTGGAACCCACAGGGGAAAAGGTAACAGCGAACACATAGATATACACGGAGAAGAAATCGTGAACTAGCCGTCACAAAAATAAATCTATCTATCTATCTATCTGTCTGTCTGTCTGTCTGTCTGTCTGTCTGTCTGTCTGTCTGTCTGTCTGTCTGTCTGTCTGTCTGTCTGTCTGTCTGTCTGTCTGTCTGTCTGTCTGTCTGTCTGTCTGTCTGTCTGTCTGTCTGTCTGTCTATTGTCCTTTCGAGCCGAAGACGGCACATAGGGCAGAACCACAATCTCAAAAACAGAAACCTTGCGTGCCAAAGTGGCACATATTACAAAGATCACTGCTTCTAAAATCTATGGCTCTGTTTTCATAACAATACTTTTTACAATTACAGCTTGTCAAGCCATCGATGAAGCTCCTTAGTCGCCTTTTACGACATGCCTGGAAGATCACAGTGTCACTATTCTTTACTCCCTCATAATGAGGCCCTGGTAACACACGGGGAAAAAAAACCACACCTGGAATATTCACACCTGGCCGTAGTATCGACTATTGAAATAAAACATGAACTTATCGTACAGTTTGAAAAGTCAGCAAAATACAGGATGGGTTAGAGAGTTCTTGTTGTGAGGCTTATGTCCCAATATAGGGCTCCTTCATGCATTGTGTGCCGTCTTTACATCGAAGGTGCTACCATGGAGCGCTATTTTAGTCTTTCTCTTATCTTGATGGTGCACGTAGTAATAGGTTCACTTAACTATTTTTTTAATGTTTTCAGTCCAATTTTATCTCGGCCTGCCTCTGTCTCGTCTATCTTGTACATTCCTTTCCAAGATAGCTTTTAGAAAGGTTATGGTTATGGAAGTCCCCGGTATCACTGCAAACGAATTAAAATCCTTAATTGCTCAACCGCCCGTGCCAGTGGAATCATCCGAATTAATATCTCATCTCCCAAACTGGGAGACAGTGTGATTGGTTGGTCTCGAGGCAAGACGCCGGCCTCGAGACAGAGAGGTTGTGAGTTCAAATCCCAACTCACCGGTTGGGATTTTTATTTATGATTTCTCTCTGCGGCAACCACCTCCCGTCTCAGCAACGAGGCCCGGCTTGAAACGTCAATTACTCATGGACGGAAAAAATATGAGCCTGTGCGGCGAGAGACCCCTGTGCACACGGCTGCCAGGGAAAAATGGATTAACACGCAAAATTCAGTTCCTAGTCTCTAGGGACTTCGTCAGAGGTAAAAGCTGAGGAACAAAAAAAAAATATCCCAAAAAAGAAAGGTAGCTGTAGTCCCCATCATAGTAGTCTCAGCACATGCCAAAAGATTTAAGGCGAATCCGCACAGAAAGTGAACACGGCCAACTGTTACATTTCACACGATATCATCATTCATCGTAAACAATCGGAATATTGAAACATGATTAAAACTGGTGAAACGCACAGCTTTTCGGTGTGCACAGGAAAAAAAATGTTGTCTTTCTCGAATTGTGCTAAGCTGTGTGTGTGTTTTTTTTCATTTTCAGCTGATTCAAAACTTCGTTGTTTGTCTTCTCTTCCTTCCACCCAATTCTCCCCAATTTTCTATAGATCTACATTTCAAGGGCTTCCATTCTCTGCTCTGTTTTCTTTTTTAATATCCATGTTTCTGCACCATACAGTTGGAGCAAATATAACATTTTGCTATACGTAGTTTTAGTTATGATGTTCTGAATAGGAATGGCAAAAAGTAAATTTAATATCATGAAAAATATACTAACATCAAGACAAATAACACCAGGGCTAAAACTAAGAATAGCAAAATGTTATAACTTCTCAACATTCCGTTATGGTGCAGAAACATGGACATCAGGCAAGAAAGCAGAGCAGAAAATTGAAACCTTTGAAATGTGGATATATAGAAGAATAGGTAGAATTGGATGGAAAAAGAAAACAAACGATGAAATCTTATAACAATTAAAAATTAAAAGAGAACTACTAAACACAATTAGAACAAGACAAATTAGATTTTTGGAGCATGTTAAAAGACACAACAACATACTGAAAGTAATGGTTATGATTATGGAAGGCCCCGGTATCACTGCAAACGAATTAAAATCCATAATTGCTCATCCACCCGTGCCAGTGGAATAATCCGAATTACAAACTCATCTCCCATACAAAGAAAGGTAAATGTAGTCCCCATCATAGCAGTCTCAGCACTCGCCAAAAGATATAAGGCGAAACCGCACAGCCAACTGTTCCTTGTCAGATGATATCATCGTTCATTGTAAACAATTAGAATATCGAAACATGATCAAAACGGATGAGACACACAGCTCACGGTGTGCACAGAGCACTTAACTCAGTAGCTCCTGCAACAAGCCGGACTTGGATTATGAGGAAACTGCAACAAGGAACACATAGCCTTCATACATAGCCTTCAACGATTCCTGCCGCCTATCCACAATATTGACCGGAAGTTCACGTCCTACTGAAAATGATGATCGACATATTTTTAAAATGTATAGCGCTTGATGATGTTAGGACATTGTTTTTGACTCCAATTCCGAACTTATAAAACACAGTTAGTCGTCGGATTATCCCCGTCGCACATCAAACAACAGACCGTAAGATATTTTCGCAATGTGAATTTGTGAAATTATAAACCACATATTGAAATTATAAAATCACATGTCTACCCGGAGGCGAAGGCGCACCTCACAGCACCAGAGCTGGAAGTTGTCAGCGACCCACAGTCGACGGCCCGCGCCAGGAACGATGAACCAGAATCATGCAGACCCCGCTCCACCTCTCCGTGGTGCCTCTTTTAACAGACCAACCTGTCTAGTCTGGCCAAGCGAGCAGTGACCGAAGAGGGAAGATAACCCGGCTCCCGAAAATGTCGCACTGATGTCGGATGTGTTGGACCCAAAGGCGCAAATATCACAATTATACTGCAAGCCACAACACAACGCAAACACGTCCACTCAACTTCCCTCGAAGGGCGGACGACGAAGAAGTGCACTCCCCCAGTCATCAAATGCAGCAAGTAGTAAGCATGTCTACCCTAGATCTCACAGTAGCCCTCTTGAATTTAGACAACATCCTTCCTGACTAACATGAAACTCCGAGAGTCTGCCCGGTGCTGGAAAGTCATGAACAAAGACCAGTCATTTCGTCTTTCAACATTAGCGTATGACCGGTCTAGGGATATACGATGAGCGATTATGATGACGTAGCACACACAACAATGGCTACGCTATAGATTGTAAAAGTAATATTGGAAGGGAAAATACAAGGTGAAAAAGACAGAGGCAGGCCAAGACTGACTAACATGGACGAGTAACATGGAAAGATGGACAAGTCAGGTTATGACAAACTGCACCATTAAAGCAAGAGACAGAGCGGAATGGCGGTCCATTGTAGCCAACCTTCGTTGCGGAGATGGCACTCAGTGATGATGATGATGTTATTTGCTTTGATTTGAGTATATTTTTCATGTTAAAATTGGTTTTTGTCATACATATTCCTTGTTTACTTATGTCTTACATTTTCCATTGCTTGTTATATGTCCAAGACAATGTATGATAACAAATGCAACAACACAAACGTTATAGATTCAGAATTTCGAAATCTAACAAAACGGAAGATCAACATGAAATGAGCAATACTGAATCAGATAGAAAATTGTAAATACCATGGGACGGCAATTATTTCAAATAGGAAATGCAACCCTTAAATAAAATGTTAAACGCCCATAAAAAAGCTGCATTCTAAAGTTAAAAGTGTTTTTAACAACAGGTACTTGTTAACAGGAAAGAGAAATAATTCTTAAATGTTGCAAAGATCCTGTCTTCTGAAATGGAAGTGTGACATGGACAATTAATCAACAAACAAAAAGACTATTAGAGGATTGTGTTTCTATATATCATAAATACTCAGAATACCATTTACGTCTTTAAAAAAATGAGAACTGAAGAGGACTTGCATGACAGATCCTAAATTGGACTTTGTAGTTTAACTGTAAAACAAGCAGCCACCCCCGCCATACCCCTCGCTACGGTCACAAGATCAAAAGAAGAAAGTTATAAAGACTTCTTTTCTTCTTGTTATTTTGTTGTTGTTCCTCATCTCCTTCGTGTTCTTCTTCATCTTCTTCTTGTTGCAATTCTTCTTCTTTTTCTTCATGTTCCACTTTTCTTCTTCCTCCTTTTCTTCATCTTCTTTTTCCTGCTCTTCTTCTCCTTGATCCTCTTTTACTTCTTCTTGTTCTTCGTCTTCTTCTTCCTCTTTCTCTGCTACTACTTTTTCTTCTTCGCTTTCTTCTTCCTCCTCTCCCTCTACTATTTTCTCTTTCTTTAACTTCTTCTTCCTCTTCTTCTTTTTCGTACTTCTCATCTACTTCTCCTATTTCACATTTCTCGTCTGCTTCGTCCTCTTCCTCTTCTACATATTCTTGTTCCTCTTCCTCTTCTTCTTCTTGCTCCTCTTCAACTTCTTTATTTCTTGTTCATTATCTCGTTCTTTTACTTCTTCTTATTCCTTTTCTTCTTCTTCTTGTTACTGTTCTTCTTGTTGTTCCACTTCTTGTTGTTGTTCCACTTCTTCTTGTTGTTCCATTTCTTGTTATCCACTTCTTGTTGTTGTTCCTCTTAATCTTCTTGTTCCTCTTCTTCTTCTTCTTCTTGCTCCTCTTCAACTTCTTTATTTCTTGTTCATTATCTCGTTCTTTTACTTCTTTTTATTCCTTTTCTTCTGCTTCTTGTTACTGTTCTTCTTGTTGTTCCTCATCTTCTTGTTGTTCCACTTCTTGTTGTTGTTCCACTTCTTCTTGTTGTTCCATTTCTTGTTATCCACTTCTTGTTGTTGTTCCACTTCTTGTTGATGTTCCTCTTATTCTTGTTGTTCCACTTCTTCTTCTGGTTCTTCTTCTTTTTGTTGTTCCACCTTTTCTTGTTGTTCCACTTCTTGTTGTTGTTCCACTTTTTCTTGTTTTTCCACTTCTTCTTGTTCCACTTCTTCTTGCTGTTCTTCTTATTCTTCTTGTTCCACTTCTTCTTGCTGTCCCTTTTCTTCTTGCTGTCCTCTTCCTCTTGCTGTTCCTCTTCTTCTCGTTGTTCCTTTCTTCTTCTTGTTCCACCTCTTCTTGTTGTGTCTCTACTTCTTGTTTTCCATCCTCTGTTATTGTTCCACTTTGATGTGTTAGGCCGAAAGTCGCAAATATCACAGTTATACTGCAAACCACAATACAACGCAAACACGCCCACTTAACGTCTTTTTAAAGGCGGATGATGAAGAGGTTGTACTTTAATCATCGGACAAACGCAAGCAAGCAAACGTTCCAGAGTTCATATGCTAAACTCTATAGAGTCTAGAGTCTAGACCATCAAGCGCAAGCAAGCAAACGTTCCAGAGTTCATATGCTAAATTCTATAGAGTCTAGAGTCTAGACCATCAAGCGCAAGCAAGCAAACGTTCCAGAGTTCATATGCTAAATTCTATAGAGTCTAGAGTCTAGACCATCAAGCGCAAGCAAGCAAACGTTCCAGAGTTCATATGCTAAACTCTATAGAGTCTAGAGTCTAGACCATCAAACACACGCAAGCAGACGTTCCAGAGTTCATATGCTAAACTCTATAGAGTCTAGAGTCTAGAGTCTAGACCATCAAACGCAAGCAAGCAAACGTTCCAGAGTTCATATGCTAAACTCTATAGAGTCTAGAGTCTAGACCATCAAACGCAAGCAAGCAGACGTTCCAGAGTTCATATGCTAAACTCTATAGAGTCTACAGTCTAGACCATCGAACGATGCTTCTGTGTTTGAACCGGGCGCTCGCTGCAGCGGTGAACGAAATGTTAGATGCAAATTCATTCGATGAGAGAGTTCGGAGTCCTAGTCTGAATAAGCCATAAACACAGAAGAAGAAGAAGAAGAAGAAGAAGAAGAAGAAGAAGAAGAAGAAGATTCGGTGATTTTGTTGCGTGTAGGGCATCCTTCTTCGTGTGGTTTCTGAATTTTGTCTACTTCATTTTTGGTGTGTTTTTTTTTATTATTTTTATTATATACCCATTGTCTATTACATGTAACATCAAAGAGAAGAGTGGCAGCAATGATGCGTAAAAGGAATGATGTAGTAGCATCAAAGAGAAGAGTGGAAGCAATGATGCGTAAAAGGAATGATGTAGTAGCATCAAGAGTGGAAGCAATGATGCGTAAAAGGAATGATGTAGTAGCATCAAGAGTGGCAGCAATGATGCGTAAAAGGAATGATGTAGTAGCATCAAAGAGAAGAGTGGAAGCAATGATGTCTTAGAAGAATGATGTAGTAGCATCAAAGAGAAGAGTGGAAGCAATGAGGCCTAAGAAGAATGATGTAGTGTCGACGATTGAAGTAAATAATGAATTTATCATGAAAATGTAAGCGGATCTTGAAGAGAGAAAAGTTAGTTAAAATTCAAAATAAGTAGAACTTGAGGTAGGAGAGAGAAAGAGAGGCGGTAAGGGAGGGAAAGGGGCAGAGAGAAGGAGAAAGGGAGAGGGAATGAGAGGAGCAAGAAAGAGAGAACGAAAATGATTGAGGAAAGGAGGAGAGGGAATGAGAGGAGTGAGGGAGAGGAAGAGAGGAAAAGAGAGTGGGAGTGAAAGGAAGGGGGAGAGAGGATGAAGGAAAGAGAATGGGAGAGAGAGGAAGAGAGAGTGAGAGTGGAAGGAAGGGAGAGAGAGGAAGGAGGAAAGAGAGTGGAAGAGAGAGAGGAAGGGACAGAGCAAGAGAGAGTTGGAGGGAAAGGAATTGAGAAAGAGGAAGGAGGAAAGAGAATGGGAGAGAGAGGAAGGGAGAGTGGGAGGGAGAGGAAGGGAGAGAGAGGAAGGAGGAAAGAAAGTGGGAGAGAGAGGAAGGGAGTGAGACAGAGGAAGAAAGAGAGGGAGAGAACAGGAGATGAGAAATAAAATGAGAAGAAGAGAGATAGAAATAACACCAGAGGTAGAATTATTGAGTGTGTTTATCAAAGTGGAGGGAGCCGCGAAAGCTCAGTGGTTAGTGAACTGGACTACAAAGGACAAGGGGTAGGGATCGATCCCAACCGACGGCTTCCGGGTTCACCCAGCCTTTAATGGGTACCGGATTTTTTTCTGGGAAAGTAAAGCGGCACGGGCGTAATACCGACCACATTACCCCAAAAATCATGTGCCGAAGGTCTGTAAAATTTATGGTCACTAACACCATATTCCCTATACGCCACTTGGCGTGACGGGGGTACTTTACTTTTTTTACTTTATCAAAGTGGACTCCCTTTTGAAAGAGTAACCTTTTTCTTGGTGACAAATAATAATAAATGAATATTATTATAGAGGGAAACTTCCGAGGCGATAATCAGCGAATCAATTCAGAGGAAGAGTTATGTTTACAGCACTCGGAAAAAAATGACAAATAGTAATAAACAGAGCTGCTGTTTACTATTTGTCTTTTTTGTCCGAGTGCTGTAAACATACCTCTTCCTCTGAATTGATTAACCTATTTCTTCCACTCCACCAGCCACAAAAACATGAACACTCCTCACTAAGTTACAGTAAACGCAATTTTCAGTTTATTACTAGCATTTACGTGCTTCATTTATTGCTATCATTTTTAGTTTATAATTTAAGATATTTAAATTATGTAAATTACATCCGGGAGCCGCGATAGCTCAGTGGTTAGTGAACTGGACTACAAAGGACAAGAGGTAGGGTTCGATCATAACCGACGGCTTCCGGGTTCACCCAGCCTTTAATGAGTACCGGATTTTTTTTCTGGGAAAGTAAAGCAGGACGGGTGTAATACTGACCACATTACCCCAAAAATCATGTGCTGAAGGTCTGTAAAATATAGGGTCACTAACACCATATTTCCCGATACGCCACTTGGCGTGACGGGGGTACTTTACTTTTTTTTACATGAAACAGCCAGAGAGATAAAATTAGAAACGAAAACCTGAGGAGAAAAAAAAAGCTAGAAATAATTTACATCATTGAATAAACCCCCCCCCCCCCCCACCCCCTCCCAAAAAAATTAATTTCTTAATTAAATTAAAAATAAATTAAAAAAAAATTAATACAATGGTTTGACCACATGATAAGACAGAAAGATGAAAACACAACGAGCCTGCAATAAATGTTGCGAGAACACCAGACTCAAAGGTCGACCACAAAAAGGATGGATTGATGGAATATCAGAAACTACTAGAAAACATAACATCAAGAGAGAACAACAGAGAAGGAACAGACCGCGAACTGTATTTCCTGTCGACGCTGAAAGACAAATGAGGAAGGAAAGGAAAAGAAGAAGAATGTATATCTTTACGTTAAACTATACGTATTTGTTGTCTAAGTTTCTAAAAATGGGTATTGTTTAGGGTTTACGAACCGATTCATTTAAGAAAGATCAATACAGGTGAGATGGATGCTTGAGAAAAGTAACAAACAACACAAGAAGAGATAGAATACCAAATGAAACCATAAGAAAAATAGTAGGAACAAAACCCTGCCAAGAATATATAGAACAACAACTTAAATGGTTTGGCCACCTGGTCAGAATGAATCCTCACCAATCACCATTAAGAGCGTTCTTCTCGAGAATGCATGGGAAAAGACCAAGAGGAAGACCCAGAAGAAGATGGATAGATGCAGTAACAGAGACATGTAACAACAAAGGAAAATTACTAATTCAGACAGTTGGAGCAGCTCAAGAACGACAAATGATATAAACCACGACACCTTTTAGGTATCAGTGAAAAATGAAAAGAAGATAGAAAGAACCGATTAATTCACTTTTCATTATTAATAAAGAAAAACAATTATTCGGACTTTGAACAATTCACAATTCGAACACCTAGTACGAATTAAATTAAGGCTGTTACTTGAAACGGGAACAGTAAAGTTAGTATTTAATATTTGTCCTTCTCAACCCGTATATTTATGATCAATCATAATTTCATATGCAAAAACAGAGAAAAGATTGTAGCAAAGATAAAGCTGTTTAAAAGAAAAATATGAAAATGAGATCTGAGATGAAATAATATCCAAAACGAATACAAATACGAAGAATAAAGCCTTTTCGGAAATGTAAATAACTCGCTTAAAATAGCGCAAATAGGGTGGGAAAAGCCAACGCCCTTGAGTAAAACCGGCGTTTTGATTGGAGGACACGTGAGAAAGATTCTGACGTCAGGAAAGCTGGGAAACCACATCGTGGGAATCTAGAAAACTACCGTTTAGTCAGTGGAACCTTTTCTTAACCTGAGGTAGGGCTGTGTTTGACAAAGGGGTGGGATGTGGCGCACCCTGTTCGTATTTCTGTGACACTTTGCATCGACTACACCTGTCAGTGCCGCTGCACTTCTTTTTTTTTTTTTTATTTAAGAAACATTTTTTTTACTTCGAAAATCCATAAATTCTTCTACTTTTCTTTTATCTTTCAGCTCCCTGTGGAGCATAGATCTTCAACAAACACTTTCCAAGTCGTTCTGTTTCTTGCCATTCTTTTAAGATCATTCCATGTCTTCCCCATCATCTTGATCTCTGCTTCTATCTGTCTTCTCCAAGAATTCCTTGGTCTTCCTCTTTGTCTTTTTCCCTGAGGATTCCAAAAAAGGGCCTGTTGTGTAATACTCTCAGTTGGCTTCCGTAGTGTGTGTCCTATCCAGTGCCATCATCTTCGCAGTATCTCTTTATCCACTGGTATTTGACTGGTACATTTTCATAATTCTATGTTAGTGATTTTGTCCTGCCATTTCCATCCTTTTATTCTGCGTAAGCATCCATTAATGAAAGTCTGTATCTTCATGACTGTCATTTTGTTGTTCTGGAATTATTTAGGGGGGAAAACCAGAAATAGAAAAAAAAAAGAAATAAACAAAAGTAAAGATGGGAGAAGAGTGAAAGCCCAGAGAACAGTTAGCGATTGACAGAAAGAGCCAAGAGACAGGTAATAAAATAAATAAGAGACAAACACAGTCAGAGTAGAGTTAAGACACACAAACAGTAACATAAAACAGTAAGATAAAAGTATAAGCCAGAGACAATTAAGAGCCATTTCAGTTAAGAGCCAGAGACAATTAAGAATCATTTCAGTTACGAGCCTGAGACAATTAAGAGATAGTTCAGTTAAGAGACTGAGACAATATAGATGCAGTTCAGTTAGGAGCCAGAGACATTTAAGAGCCATTACAGTTAAGAGCCAGAGACAATTAAGAGCCAGTGACAATTTAGAGCTGGTTCAGTTAAGAATCAGAGATATTTAACGAGTCAGTTCAGTTAAAGAGTCAGAGAGATTTAAGAGCCAGTTCAGTTAAGAGCCAGAGACAATTTAGAGCTAGTTCAGTTAAGAGTCAGATACATTTAAGAGCCAGTTCAGTTAATAATCAGAGACATTTAAGAGCCTGTTCAGTTAAGAGCCAAAGACAATTAAGAGCCAGTTCAGTTAAAAGCCAGCTCAGTTAAGAGCCAGATTAAAGTTCAGAACAGTGCATAATCACTAGAGAAACAGGAGCCAGCTCAGTTAAGAGCCAGCTCAGTTAAGAGATTGGGAGCTTAAGACAACTTCAGAGCTAGATAAATACTAACTGTGTTGAATGTGCGGATTGTGGTCGGAGAGCTGGGTAGTCTAGATGTAGGACGTCGGCCTTAGAATAGGAAGGACCAGAGTTCTGTATAGAAAAGTGTCATCCGTGGTATCTTTATGACGTTAACCTCCCCCTAACTCCTGGGTTGTGAGATCCGATGTCTATCCCTCTCGGATAACGGCAATATACAGGGGCCACGTGTGCACTCGCGCATGTTAAAGGTTCCTTGGCAGTTCAATCTAAAAGAGAAGGCAATGAAGATGGCTGCAAGGCGGGCAAAAGTGTCAGCAAATAATAAACTACCCACACCATATATGTGGGACCAGCGATATCTCAGCGGTTAGTGAACTGGACTACAAAGGACAAGAGGTAGGGTTCGATCTCAACCAATGGCTACCGGGTTCACCCAGCCTTTAATGGGTACCGGATTTTTTTTCTGGGAAAGTAAAGCGGCACGGGCGTAATACCGACCACATTACCCCAAAAATCATGTGCCGAAAGTCTGTAAAATGTATGGTCACTAACACCATATTCCCTATACGCTACTTGGCGTGACGGGGTACTTTACTTTTTTTTTTTTTATTTATTCTGCATCTCACCTCTGTTGTACATCTTCCGTCTGATATTAACAAAGTTCTCAAATATTTAAATTCATTTACCTGTTTTAATATTGTATTGTACACTTGCTTTAGATTTGTTAATTAGCAATACGAGAGCAAATTTTTTTTTAAATCAAATCGTGACACTTTTCACATGTTTATTGGAAATGAAATAATAATGAAATAATATAAATAATATACTTGTCCCTGTTTCTTTTTTATTTCGTTGATCGTAGATATTAACATTTCAAAGGGAAGCAACTGACCGGCTGAAGAGTTCCCTAACATTACGTTTACAGTTTTAGTGTCGAGAGTTACCCGCTTATAAATAATATCTTTTATGTTTTTTATTATTTTATATTTTAGCCTTTGTCTGTGTGTTATGACTGTAAGATCATTTTAGGTGGGAAATTGGCATTATGTTCACTTTACTGATAAGGCATAAAGATCTTAGCGAAGTGTGCGAACTCTTTAGCACATGCGGATGTCACACGGGTTGATTATTAGGAAAGAGGGTGGGAATTATATTTATTCTGTTTTTCAAATTTGACTCGGGTAGAGACAAACATCCTAACCGTTTCGATTTTTAGCTGTCACTGGTTCTTTTACATCCTCAGATTGAACACATACATGTTTTTTTTTTTATATGGTCCGCCTCCGATAAGAGTCAGTACTTGATCTCAACTACCTTGAAATAAAAAACCGCGGGCAAAAAAAAGAAACTGTTTCACTTCAAAGATAGCCCGACCCGGATATCTCCTGCTATTGCGAATAACAACATAACTCAGGGACCATGACGTCATTTCACAAATTCAGAAGTTATATTATGTTATGTTATGTTATATTATGTTATATTATGTTATGTTTATGTTATGTTATATTATGTTATATTATGTTATGTTATGTTATATTATGTTATGTTATGTTATATTATGTTATGTTATTTTATGGTAGTTATTTTATGTCATGTTATTTTATGTTTTGTTATTTTATGGTATGTAATTTAAATTATGTTATTTTATGTTATGCTATTTAAGGTAGTTATTTTATGTCATCTTATTTTATGTCATGTTATGTTCTCTGCACACCGAACGAATCAATAAGTGCCCTGATTTTCCCTTCCAAATATATTTCGAGAAGAACCCTTACTCAACGTGCACGAACTCCATTATACAACCTTGGATCCATCAGTGTGGGTAGATTTTTCCTGAAACTTTTGCCCCGGGCAGCGGCCTTTTCCTGGCAACACCCGTCACGATTTTAAACAGCCAACGGTAAAGCTTTAACGTGGCGAATGCACACGGTGTCTCCTGATTTTTGTTCCCATATCCGATAGGGCTAGACATCGAATCTCACTACATAGAGACCAGGGGAAGGTTAAAAACACGAAAAATAAAACTTGGATTCACTTTCATCTAGATTTGAAAGAAAAATATTCCCATTGGCGGAATGTAACTGGGACATCCTGCCAAGAGGCCGATGCCTTAACTCTGTACCACTCAGCACCGCCCCCTCCTCAATTGAGGGAAAATTGAGGGACGAAGAGATAGAGGGAGGAAGCGAAGAGAAAAGATACAAGACAGCTTAAGAGAATGCTTGGCAGAAGGTCAACAACAGAAATGATAAATAACTGTCGCGATCGAAAGTTGTGGAGAGACATGATCACCTACGCCAGCAGGTATAGTACTTGATGATGATGATGATGATGTTACCTGCTCAATTGAAAATATCAATATTGATGAAATTTATAATGTAACAGTATCATTATCGTCATATGCCATACCGGTTGGCGTAGGCGATCATGTCTTTCCTACAATCTTCTATCCACAATGCATCCTACCAATTCTGTTGTTGACTGTTTTCCATGCCATGACACCAATCTATCTAGTATTTTCTCTCGTTGTCGTCCACGATCTCTCTTTCCCAGTATTTTGCCAGTTGTAACCAAGTATTCCAACTTTCCTCTTCTCATGTTGTACCCGAAAAATGTTGATTGTTTCTTACGGATGTTTTTTGGAGCTCCCTTTTTGCGTTGGCCTCTTTGAGAATGTGGGAGCCACGTTAGCTCAGTGGTTAGTGAACTGACTACAAAGGACAAGGGGTACGGTTCGATCCCAACCGACGACTTCCGGGTTCACCTAGCCTTAAATGGGTACCGGATTTTTCTGGGAAAGTAAAGCGGCGTAATACCGACCACATTACCCCAAAAATCATGTGCCGAAGGTCTGTAAAATTATGATCACTAACACCATATTCCCTATACGCCACTTGGCATGACGGGGGTACTTTACTTTTTTTTTTTTTTTTTTTTTGTGAGAATGTCCTCAGTATAACACTAGCACACAGTAGTGTGCTGTCAGCAGATTTGTTTAATATTTATAGTGAGATTATTTTAAGATCCATAAGGGACATGCCTGGAATAACAATTGAAGGTCATAATATAAATAATCTAAGGTATGCTGATGATACAGTCGTAATCGCTAAGGGTGAAAATGAGTTACAAGAAATGTTAGACATTATAGTGAAAGAAAGCAAAAATAGAAGACTCAGCCTTAATAGTAAAAAGACAGAAGTAATGGTAACAACAAAGAAAAAGACATCACCTGAGTGCAAAATACAGACAAGTGGAACCATATTAAAACAGGTAAATGAATTTAAATATTTGGGAACTTTGTTTACCTCAGATGGAATATGTACAAAAGAGGGGAGATGCAGAATGGCTCACGCAAAAGCAGCTTTACAAAAAAAATAGGAAGATACTATGCAATCCATTTTTGACAATAGAAACCAGAAAAAGAGTTCTTATTAAGAAGAAACAATCATCATTTTTCAGCTCAACAACAGAAATGATAATTAAATGTCGCGATCGAATGTTGTGGTGAGATATGATCACCTACGCCAGCAGGCCCGGTACTTGATGATGATGATGATAGTAGCAGTCTAACTTCCTCTAATCATCTTGAAATTACCATAAAGGAGTCATACATTTATGAATAAAAATAAATATTATTTTTTAAAAATACATATATGAAATAAATAAATGAAAAAATGCAAATATCATTGATAAACAGGTGTGTAATGTGAGCCCACACCACCCTCCCTGTTTTCGTCCTTAGTATACATCCTAGTTCACATACCCTAACTATGTGAAGTTTCACAACGTTGTGTTCTCATTACATTTTATATTTAGAATAACTTTTAATCGTCCAGGGTACACAGTTTTCCGCTTCTTAAAAACAAATATTGACGAGCTACAGTATGTCCCCTACTTGAACATGAACAAACACAGTTGGAATATGAATCTATCAATTGACAAGACCGTCGACCACTTTACGAAATCCATGATCTTTTATCGATCAAGTCTCCAAATCAATAAAATTCGATTCAAATTTCAAGTTGTTTAACTTTTTCTAAAATTGATTTACATTTACATTTCTTTTATTTCGTGGGGCCCCCATAATAAGATTCAAATTTCAAGTTCAACTTTTTCTAAAATTGATTTACATTTACATTTCTCTTATTTCGTGGGGCCCATAATAAGATTCAAATTTCAAGTTCAACAACTTTTCTAAAATTGATTTACATTTACATTTCTCTTATTTCGTGGGGCCCATAATAAGATTCAGAGAATCTTACTCCTCTCATCATCAAGTACCATGCCTGCTGACGTAGGAGATCATATCTTATCATCACTAATATAGATATTGACACTTATTTATCATTTCTGTTGTTGACATTATGCAAAGCCATTCTCTTAAGCTGATTTCTCTTTGCTTCCCTCTATCTCTTCGTCCGTCAATTTTCCCAGTTGTTACAATATATTCCAGCTGTTCCCTTCTTATTGCATGACCAAAAAGTGGTGATTGTTTCTTCATAATATTGGAAATTAGCTTTCTTTTTGCTTTAACCTCTTTCAGAACATTTTCATTACTCTTCTTCGCTGTCCATGGTATTCTCAACATTCATCTGTAAAACCACATTTTTTGTCTGGTGTTCTATTGTCCATCATTGATATTCATATGTTAAAACTGGCTCTACATAACATTTAAGAACTCTTTTTCTTGTTTCTATTGTCAAAAATATGTAAATATATGTGTATATGTATAAATATAATTTGTTATATTATTTCTTCTTCTTCTTTCTTCGGCTCCATATGGAGTATAGATCTTCAACAAACACTTTCCAAGCCGTTCTGTTTCTTGCCATTCTTTTAAGATAATTCAATGTCTTTCTCATAATCTTAGTCTCTGCTTCCACATGTCTTCTCCAATAATATCTGGTCTTCCTCTTTGTATCTTTCGCTGGGGATTCTAAAAAAGAGTGTGTCGTGTATATAATCTCAGTTGTCTTCCACATTGTGTGTCCTACTAAGCATCAACGTCTTTGCAGCATCTCTTTATCCGCTGGAATTTGACTGGTACTTTCCCATAATTCTATATTAGTAAATTGTCCTGTCATTTCCATCTTTTTATTCTGCTCTTGAATCCATTAATAAAGATCGGTATCTTCGTGATTGTAATTTTTGTTGATGTCCATGTTTCACAGCCATATAATAGCACTGATTTAACATTTGAATTGAAGATGTTTGTTTATGTATTTAAATTAATTTCTTTGTATTTCCATGTGTTTGCCAGTGCAACGAAGGCTTCTCTTGCTTTTGTATCCATATTTTTTTCTATGTTCCTCCTTCTTTATCTATATTACTGTCCAGATATATGTAAGATTGTACGTCTAGTAGAGGCATTTCTCCTATTGTTATTTGGTTATTGCCAACTGAATTATTCTCATAATTTTGGTCTTATCTCTATTTATTCTCAGTCATAGCTGTTCTGATCCCTCAAGTACGCTCAGTGTTGTTATATTATTTATTGATTATATATTATTTCTCAGATTCATTATTGGTGCTATTATTGATTGTCAAGATATTCCCTCTCCGGCTGCGTACCTAAGATATGCTGATGATACTGTTCTAGTAGCAGAAAATCCTCAAGATCTACAACAATTACTTAATGATATAAACATGATAAGCAAAAAATATGGACTAGAAATGAATATCAAAAAGACTAAAACTATGATCATAAACAAAGAAAATTCTCAAGACCTACAATTAAATATCAAAGTTGAAGGAATACATCTGGAGACAATTCAGAACTACAGCTACCTGGGACACAATATAACCAGTGATGGAAAATGTACAACTGCAATAAAAAGAAGAATAGGTATGACAAAAAGTAATTTTAATGTCATGAAAATATACTAACATCAAAACAAATAACACCAGGGCTAAAACTAAGAATAGCAAAATGTTACATCTTCTCAACATTCCTGTATGGTGCAGAAACATGGACATTAGACAAGAAAACAGAACAGAAAACTGAAGCCTTTAAAATGTGGATATATAGAAGAATAGGTAGAATTGGATGGAAAGAAAGGGAAACAAACGATGAAGTTTTAAAACAACTAAAAATTAAAAGAGAACTTCTAAACACAATTAGAATAAGACAAATGAAATTTTTGGGACATGTTAAAAGGCACAATAGCCTAATAAAAATAATATTGGAAGAGAAAATACAAGGTTAAATATGCAGAGGCAGACCAAGACTGACATGTACGAGTAACATCAAAAGATAGACAAGTCAACCTATGACAATCTGCACCTTAAAAGCAAGTGACAGTTGTAATGGCGCTCCATTGTAGCCAACCTTCGATGCGGAGACGGAACTCAATGATGATGATGATGATATATATATATATATATATATATATATATATATATATATATATATATATATATATATATATATATATAAAGTGTATATAGCAACACTGTTGCAGATCTCTCCCCCTATTATCACGTGCCAACTCTCTCGATGCTATACATATAATTACTACTATAAAACCAAACATTTTAAATGCTTGGCAAATTATCAAAGACTAAATAAACATTTGAAATATATTACATACACCCGCCTCCTTTCCGCATACAGTCGGAGACTAAAGACATAACTGTTTAACCTCAAATGACTTTAAGTGCAGCTCTTGATATAAAAATACAAACAAGTTTTGGATGCTTAAACACGTTACGAATCTAGTAATAACAATTTTGTTGAAACTTTGAAGATAAAATTACCTCCCTTGATTTTTGAAGTTACATATTATGTCCCCTTTTTTGTAGAATACAGAACACTTTCTAATGGTAGTTCGTAAAGTAGTAGAAATGTAATAAAAGTACTTTGTATCTTTGAGGTTGTTACTACATTCTAGGATAGCCCAAATTCTGTCTCTGATGTGTCGCTTCTTTGAAGTTACTTTGGATGGTCCATTAAACGGAACAGTTGACGTCAGGTGCCAGTTATGTATGTTATACACACCAGCAATCATAGACATAGGCGTGCCCACTGATATTTTTATGTGGGGGGTGGATTTTCAGTTTAAACTTTTACTTCAATTGCAAAATACCTGAAGCAATATGGGGCAGCAATACAGCTGGAAAAAGAGGCAGGGGCAGAACAATATGGGAGACAGTTTCTAGAAAAAAATACTGTTGCAACAAATAATGCAAGAAAAAAAATCTATTTTGCAGCAGGATACATTCTTCAAGAAATACAAATGACAACCCGAATGCATATATATATATATATATATATATATATATATATATATATATATATATTTATAATATATATTTGCTCAGGCAAAAGCAGCTTTCAAAAAAAAAAAATGTGGAAGATACTATGCAATCCGTTTTTGACAATAGAAACAAGAAAAAGAGCTCTTAAATGGTATGTACAGCTAGTCTTAACATATGGATGTGATTCATGGACAATAGGACAACAGACAAGAAAATCACTTGAGTCTGTAGAAATGTGGTTTTACAGAAGAATGTTGAGAATACCATGGACAGCTAAGAAGAGGAATGAAAACGTTCTGAAAGAGGCCAAAGCAAAAGAGAGATAATTTTAAATATTAGGAAGAAACAATCATCATTTTTTTGGCCATGTAATGACAACTGGAATATATTGTAACAACTGGGAAAATTGAGGGACGAAGAGATAGAGGGAAACAAAGAGAAAAGATACCAGACAGCGTAAGAGAATGGCTTGGCAGAAGGTCTACAACAGAATGATAAATAACTGACGTGATCGAAAGTTGTGAAGAGACATGATCACCTACGTCAGCAGGCCAGGTACTTGATGATGATGATAATCTCCGGAAGCTGGGAGCCAGATTAGCTCAGTTTTAGTGAACTGGGCTACAAAGGACAGGAGTTAGGGTTTGATCCTGATCGACGACTTCCGGGTTCACCCAGCTTTAAATGGGTACCGGATTTCTTTTCTGGGAAAGTAAAGAGGCACGGGCGTGATACCGATCACATAATCCCCAAAAATCATGTACGGAAGGTCTATAAAAATGATGGTCACTAACACCATATTCCCTATACACCACGTGGCATGACACCGTTGTTTACTTTACTTTTTACTGTACGGACGCTACAGCAGTGGTTAATGAACGGCCCCACTGAGGACATGAGGAAGGGTTCAATCGTCTAATTTGTCAATTTTTTATATTAAATGCAAACCGACTTTTTTCTATGGCAAAAAAGCGGTCTGGTGTAGTGCAGGCCATGTATGTAACCCAAAGAAGTGCCTAAACAAGTAAGGATAAAAGCATCATATTTTCCTATCCGCTGGAATCTTGGTTTGATGGAATTCTTTCAATTTCTTCTTATATAACTTCTCTGTGTTAGAAAGTAAATATATAATAAATTATCGACTAAAGTCACTCTTTTGCTAACTCGCTGGCTCACTCATTTACTCACGCCTTCACCTACTCACTCACTACTCACTCATTGACACATCCACTCATCCACTCACTCATTCACTCACTCACCCCCCCCCCCCCACCGCCCTCCTCACCCAGCCTATGCCTCCCACCCAAGTTAAACGCCTATGATCACTGACTATGCTATCATTTATGATCTATAATTCATTCAGTTACGAGTAATTTTACACAATTTTTACAATGTTACCACGGATATCACACACAAGAAACCAAATATGTGAATTTTGATGGAGATTCTTTGCTGTGTTCTTTTATGGTTGGTTCATTAGTATCATTTCAAAACGAGGTCAATGACCGCTTTAGCATTCACTGGATTTCCCGTTCTCTATCCATTCATTAATTGCTTATATAACCTCTACAGAGATGAAATGTGTTAGACGAATGACAGGAAACAGTCTGAGAGATAAGATCAGAAATGAAGAACTGAGAAAAAAGCTAGAATAGCCCCCCGCCATATAATATATAAGGAAACAACAGATAAAATGGTGTGGCCACGTGACAAGGCAGAAAGATCAAAACACAACACAACGAGCCCTCAAAAAACGTTGTGAGAACACCATACCCAAGGTCGACCACGAAAAAGATGGATCGATGGAATATTAGAAACACTAGGAAACATAACAGCAGCAGATGCGAACAGAAGAGCAAAAGACCGCAAATTATATCTCCCCTCGACGCTGAAAGAAAATGAGGAATGAGAGAAGACGAAGTAGAAGATTTGTTTATAATTTCCTTCGTTACTAATTTGACGATATACATTTCTATCTTTCCTGAGTAGCAGATGATAGGAGATGTAGGCAATACAGATAATGTTTGCTCATGTAATAGGTGTGTTTTAAGCTGTAAAGATTGGAGATTGAAAAAATAAACAATATCCAGCCTGCTGAATACGAAATTTGTGAGCCATGGCGCAGGTTTAGAAGAACCGTCAGGATACATAGGCATATACGAGTACCGACCTCGCGACTAGCTCATCTTGTGTCATGATGTTGTTCTTACCCCTCCATATACGAGTACCGACCTCGCGACAAGCTCATCTTGTGTCATGATGTTGTTCTTACCCCTCCATATACGAGTACCGACCTCGCGACAAGCTCATCTTGTGTCATGATGTTGTTCGTACCCTTCCATATACGAGTACCGACCTCGCGACAAGCTCATCTTGTGTCATGATGTTGTTCTTACCCTTCCATATACGAGTACCGACCTCGCGACTAGCTCATCTTGTGTCATGATGTTGTTCTTACCCCTCCATATACGAGTACCGACCTCGCGACAAGCTCATCTTGTGTCATGATGTTGTTCTTACCCTTCCATATACGAGTACCGACCTCGCGACTAGCTCATCTTGTGTCATGATGTTGTTCTTACCCTTCCATATACGAGTACCGACCTCGCGACTAGCTCATCTTGTGTCATGATGTTGTTCTTACCCTTCCATATACGAGTACCGACCCTCGCGACAAGCTCATCTTGTGTCATAATGTTGTTCTTACCCCTCCATATACGAGTACCGACCACGCGACAAGCTCATCTTGTGTCATGATGTTGTTCTTACCCTTCCATATACGAGTACCGACCACGCGACTAGCTCATCTTGTGTCATAATGTTGTTCTTACCCCTCCATATACGAGTACCGACTCGCGACTAGCTCATCTTGTGTCATGATGTTGTTCTTACCCTTCCATATACGAGTACCGACCACGCGACTAGCTCATCTTGTGTCATGATGTTGTTCTTACCCTTCCATATACGAGTACCGACCTCGCGACTAGCTCATCTTGTGTCATGATGTTGTTCTTACCCTTCCATATACGAGTACGACCACGCGACTAGCTCATCTTGTGTCATGATGTTGTTCTTACCCCTCCATATACGAGTACCGACCACGCGACAAACTCATCTTGTGTCATGATGTTGTTCTTACCCTTCCATATACGAGTACCGACCTCGCGACAAGCTCATCTTGTGTCATAATGTTGTTCTTACCCCTCCATATACGAGTACCGACCTCGCGACAAGCTCATCTTGTGTCATGATGTTGTTCTTACCCCTCCATATACGAGTACCGACCTCGCGACAAACTCATCTTGTGTCATGATGTTGTTCTTACCCTTCCATATACGAGTACCGACCTCGCGACAAGCTCATCTTGTGTCATAATGTTGTTCTTACCCCTCCATATACGAGTACGACCACGCGACAAGCTCATCTTGTGTCATGATGTTGTTCTTACCCCTCCATATACGAGTAACGACCACGCGACAAACTCATCTTGTGTCATGATGTTGTTCTTACCCTCCAAATACGAGTACCGACCACGCGACAAACTCATCTTGTGTCATGATGTTGTTCTTACCCCTCCATATACGAGTACCGACTTCGCGACAAGCTCATCTTGTGTCATGATGTTGTTCTTACCCCTCCATATACGAGTACGACTTCGCGACAAGCTCATCTTGTGTCATGATGTTGTTCTTACCCTTCTATATACAAGTACCGACCACGCAACAAGCTCATCTTGTGTCATGATGTTGTTCTTACCCTTCCAAATACGAGTACCGACCTCGCGATAAGCTCACCTTGTGTCATGATGTTGTTCTTACCCCTCCATATACGAGTATCGACCTCGCGACTAGCTCATCTTGTGTCATGATGTTGTTCTTACCCCTCCATATACGAGTACCGATCAAGCAACAAGCTCATCTTGTGTCATGATGTTGTTCTTACCCCTCCATATACGAGTACCGACCTCGCGACAAGCTCATCTTGTGTCATGATGTTGGTCTTACCCTTCTATATACGAGTACCGACCACGCAACAAGCTCATTTTGTGTCATGATGTTGTTCTTACCCTTCCATATACGAGTACCGATTACGCGATAAGCTCATCTTGTGTCATGATGTTGTTCTTACCCCCCCCCCCCCCCCCCATATACGAGTACCGACCACGCGACAAGCTCATCTTGTGTCATGATGTTGTTCTTACCCTTCCATATACGAGTACCGACCTCGCGACAAGCTCATCTTGTGTCATGATGTTGTTCTTACCCTTCCATATACGAGTACCGACCTCGCGACTAGCTCATCTTGTGTCATGATGTTGTTCGTACCCTTCCATATACGAGTACCGACCTCGCGACAAGCTCATCTTGTGTCATGATGTTGTTCTTACCCTTCCATATACGAGTACCGACCTCGCGATAAGCTCATCTTGTGTCATGATGTTGTTCTTACCCTTCCATTTACGAGTACCGACCTCGCGACAAGCTCATCTTGTATCATGATGTTGTTCTTACCATTTCATCACGAAACAGGACAAGGAAGTAAGTTTTATTGGTCATAAGACTTGAACACTGAAGACGAAGAAGAAGAAAGAAAGAAAAACAGAAGAAGAATTGAGAACTGAATTCCAGTCCTAATATAGACAGTTTACAGTTCCCCGCTAAACTGATCTCTGAGGTTGTTAATCATGTTTGTCCTATCCGTCAGGAGAGCATCTCCTATAATCGATGGATCCCCCAATCGACCTCCACTGTCGTTGCCTACCACACCAACGTGATCCGGGACGACCAAGGTACTAACTGTAGATCACTGCAGTGACTCCAGCAATTGTCTGAAAAAGGAGCCTGTCTTACTTTATCAGATTCAGTACATGGACAATGGCGAAGAGAACAATACATTCCTTTAGTGGTCATCGGGGATAATGCAGAAAGAAAAATGAAAAGTGAAAAAAAAAGTAAAGTACCCCCGTCATGCCAAGTGGCGTATAGGGAATATGGTGTTAGTGATCATAAATTTTACAGACCTTCAGCACATGATTTTTGGGGTAATGTGGTCGGTATTACGCCACTGCCGCTTTACTTTCCCAGAAAAAATGCGGTACCCATTAAAGGTTGGGTGAAATGGAAGCCGTCGGTTGGGATCGAACCGTACCACTTGTCCTTTGTAGTCCAGTTCACTAACCACTGAGCTGTCGTGGCTCCCGTATATATTCTATGGCAGGGGTTATTCCTAGGTTTTTTCTCAGTTCTTCATTTCTGATCTTGTCTCAGGCTGTTTTCTGTCATTTCTCTGTATACAAACAGTATATGTTGGTTTGTGGACATCGCTTAAGTTGCCGTCATATGAATGTTTAATTGTACATACTCTCAGATTGAATTTATCTATCTTCTCCTTCGTCATCATTTCGTCTTGTAGCATGATATAGTATGCTCATACTGTAGATTTGTTTGATTTCATTCCTGCCATATTTCCAAGCCGTCTTTTAATGTTAATTATAACCAAACACTAGTTTTGTCCTTACATTTTTATCAACTTTTCTTTATTTTTAGTGACCAGTGGACGCTTGTGTGTTGTGTTGTTAGTTTAATCGACACAGAATACAATCATAAACATCCCTATCTATACAGACGGAGAGACCTTCAAGGAGGCCGCCACGTACTTAAACTTGTAGACACGTAGAATGATTAAAGATTATAAGCAACATATGTGGATAACTATATCTTTTTGTTGGCCTTTCGAGCCATAGCTGGCCATAGGGCGTAGACCAAGATACACCTTCTCTTATCTAAATTTTTATTCCAGCAGTTTTCAATTCTTTAAAGATATTTTATCAAATCTCGCCATTTGTCTCAATTCTGTGCAAGCAGCTCTATCTCATTGAGGGGGGCAATTCCTGCTGCTGATAAATATTTGCGGATGACAAATAAAACGGACATAGAGGACCGTTTGTTAACATATTTCTACAGGTTTAAATGGGGGAGCAGAAGCGCGTGCGACCTGCAGTCGCAATAGCAGGGTCGGCGCACCATCAGCTGACCAATGCCTAGCAGTTCTACCTTCCCTGGAAACAGTCTGCATCAAACAGGCTGGCTAACACAAGCTAGGATCGCCGTGTTCCTGTAGTGGTGGCTGTTACTGATATAGAGGACCCAGTATTGCAGTACCCCTGGGCTGGACTAGTAGTTTCCCAGCATAGCCTGGGACAGACGAAATCCAACCTCCCCAGTAAGAGCCGGAATGTCAAGAAAGCCATTACGACCCGTCACATCTTATGAGTCATAGGGAAACAACTCGCATCAACTTGTGGCAATCCATCAACAATAGATTTAAATACAGAATGCCGGAGATAGAAAATCATGAACACTTAATAATGGGAGGCGAAGGCGCGCCTCACAGCAGCGGAGCTGGAAGCTGTCACCGACCCACAGCTGATGGCTTGCGCCAGGATCAGTGAACCAGAACCATCCAGACTCTGCTTCACCTCTCCGTGGTGGCTCCACTAACAGCCTAACCTGTCTAGTCTGGTCAAGCGAGTAGGAATCGAAGAGGGAAGACAACCCGGTGGTCAAACATTTTGTCCTGAAGTCGGATGTGTTGGGTCGGAAGGCGCAAATATCACAGCTATACTGCAAACCACAACACAACGCATACACTCCCACTCAACGTCCTTTTAAGGGCGGATGACAAAGTGGCGTACTCCTTTAGTCATTGGGCGAACAACTTAATAATGGACAGTCAACAAAAATGAACATTTTGACATTACAGAGACAATCGGCGACAGAAGACGCAGACACACGTATATAAAAGAAGACATACTAACAAACATATATATTTTTTTAATGAAGGAAAGAAATCATAGAATGACGCATAAACAGCTAAGCTGTTCACATGACAGTAAAATAAGTAGTGACTCATAAGATGAGAGTAAAATACGAAGTGACTTATAGATAAGAGTAAAAATAAGTAGTGGCTCATAAGGTGACAGTAAAATAAGCAGTGACTCATAAGATGACAGTAAAATAAGTAGTGACTCATAAGATGATAGTAAAATAAGCAGTGACTCATAAGATGACAGTAAAATAGATAGTGACTTATAGATGACAGTAAATTAAGTCTTCTTCTACCTTTTTTAGCTCCCAGTGGAGCATAGGTCTTCAACAAACACTTTCCAAGTCGTTCTGTTTTTGCATTCTTTTAAGATCATTCCATGTCTTCCCCATCATCTTCATCTCTGTTTCTATCTGTCTTCTCCAAGAATTCCTTGGTCTTCCTCTTTGTCTTTTCCGCTAGGGATTCCAAAAAAGGGTCTGTTGTTTAATACTCTCAGTTCGCTTCCGTAGTGTGTGTGCTATCCAGCGCCATCGTCTTCGCTGTATCTCTTTATCCACTGGTGTTTGACTGGTACATTTCCATAATTCTATGTTAGTGATTTTGTCCTACCATTTCCATCCTTTTATTCTTCCTAAGCATCCATTAATGAAAGTCTGTATCTTCGTGATTGTCAATTTTGTTGTTCTCCATGTTTCGCAGCCATATAATAGGACCGCCTTAACATTTGAGTTGAACATTTTTATTTTTGTATTTAATCTAATTTCTCTGGATTTCCATTAAGTAAATTAAGTAGTGACTCATAAAATGACGGTAAATAAATAGTGACTCATAAGATGACAGTTAAATACACAGTGACTCATACTTAATAGCAATGATCAATATCGATTAGCAGGGTTTCTTTATTTAATAAGAAAATGATTACTGGAACTATATCATCCAACCCCATAAACATGAAAACCGTGATAAACATGCTCTCCGAAGTTCCGATGTACTTACATCTAACTGATATTATATTTATCAAATAATCTTATTTTGTTATACTGATCGAATAAAAGTTAAAAACAATAATTCAGTTATAGTTACTACCAAGATGAGATGTTTGAGAAAAGCGTTTGAAGTGACCAGACGAGAGAGAATTAGAAATTATGTTGTGAGAGAGATAGGGCATTGAGTCAGTTCTTAACCACATACAGAGACAAATAATAATAATAAATGAATATTATTATGGAGGGAAACTTCCGAGACGATAGATCAGCGAATCAATTCGGATGAAGAGCTATGTTTACAGCACTGGGAAAAGAAAATCACAAATAATCAACAACATAAAAAAGAACAAAGAACAATATATTGTCCGAAGCAGGATCGAACCCGTACTCCTTGTAACAGCGTCTTGCCGCGAGAAACCAAGCGCTAGCGCACACTGCCAACTCAGCTAACCAAAAAAGTATCTATCATTGGCGATGTCTTTCACGCAGGTGCACTCATGACTATAGCATATGGTTAAGGTCACAACTCGGGAAGCTCTCTTTATTTCTGCGATCAGGACTCAATCAGAGTAGGATTCCAGACTGTCACATGAAGACAGCTGTCTGTTTAAGTGAATTGATCGACCCCACAGACAGAACATCATAATTAGAGTCTGTTAGATCCACTCTGATTGAATACCTGTTAAAATGTTGCACTGTGTTCTGTGCCAGTGGCCCAGTGCATCCGATTTCAGCCAACATTTTATTCAGGTTTGCTTTCTTTAGCCTTTGATTGTCCCCAATCTTCCTGTAAGGCAGCAGATTGTCTTTTCTGTAGGGGGATTCTGCCCTTAGATGGTCGGCCCTACCAGGTTTACGAGCACCATCTGCCCGAGTCACTAGAGGTGACTAACACTGACATGCACACACAAAGATATGAGATGTGACTAACACTGACACACACCAAGATATGAGATATGACTAACATAGACGCACACACACACTAAGACATGAGATGTGACTAACACAGACACACTCTAAAATATGAGATATGGCTAACACAGTCACACACTAAGATATGAGATAGGACTACACACAGTCATGCACACACAAAGATATGAGACATGACTAACATAACCATGCACTCACAAAGATAGGAGATGTGACTAACATAGACATGCACACACAAAGATATGAGATATGACTAAACACAAACACACAAAGATATGAGACATGACTAACATAGAGAGACACACATTAAGATATGAGATGTGACTAGCATGGACATACACACAAATATATGAGATATATGACTAGCATAGACATCTTCTACCTTTTAGCTCCCAGTGGAGCATAGGTCTTCAACAAACACTTTCCAAGTCGTTCTGTTTTTTGCAATTTCATAGAAATAGCACACAAAGAAATGAGATATGACTAACATAGAGAGACACACATTAAGATATGAGATGTGACTAGCATAGACATGCACACAAAGAAATGAGATATGACTAACACAGACATGCACGCATACAGTTATGACACATGGCCAGCGCAGACACACACTTAGATATGAATCATGGCCAGTGCAGACACACACCAAGATATGAGCCATGGCCAGCACATACGCTGGTACCAAGGTACCAGCCATGGCTATCACAGACTCCCACCAAACACATGAGCTACGACTAGCACGGATATACACCGAGAATTGAGCCATGGTTAGCACAGGCAACCACCAAGATATAAGCCACGACTAACATATACACTTGGTAACATCCACTAAAGTTTGTCTGAGGTTCTTGGTAAAGTTTCTACTGACGACCACGAAGATCCAAAACTTGCAGGCATGGTGGGCGTGGCTGACGTGCTAGAAGATCAGCCGAAGATCAGACTTCAGAGAATGTCAATTTCATGTCCCCTGAGTTTTGAGTCCGCATCAGATAGTACAGTCTGGCCACGTAGCTTAATCAAAGAAAATACATAGTAGAAGAAAAAATTAATGTCATTGTAATTATATACCTACTATGTAGGGGTGTTGTTGTTGTTGTTGTTGTTATTATTGTTGTTATTGTTGTTATTGTTGTTGTTGTTATTGTTGTTATTGTTGTTATTGTTGTTGTTGTTGTTATTGTTGTTATTGTTGTTATTGTTGTTGTTATTGTTGTTGTTGTTATTGTTGTTATTGTTGTTATTGTTGTTGTTGTTGTTATTGTTGTTATTGTTGTTATTGTTGTTGTTATTGTTGTTGTTGTTGTTATTGTTGTTGTTGTTATTGTTGTTATTGTTGTTATTGTTGTTATTGTTA
This sequence comes from Megaustenia siamemsis, assembly GCA_032433765.1. Lineage (NCBI taxonomy): Eukaryota > Metazoa > Mollusca > Gastropoda > Stylommatophora > Ariophantidae > Megaustenia > Megaustenia siamemsis. Next base: position 25,672,738 of record JAVIAB010000107.1, read on the forward strand.
TTGTTGTTATTGTTATTGTTGTTATTGTTATTGTTATTGTTGTTATTGTTGTTATTGTTGTTATTGTTGTTATTGTTGTTGTTATTGTTGTTGTTGTTGTTGTTATTGTTGTTGTTGTTGTTATTGTTGTTGTTGTTATTGTTGTTATTGTTATTGTTGTTATTGTTGTTGTTGTTGTTGTTGTTATTGTTGTTGTTGTTGTTATTGTTGTTATTGTTGTTATTGTTGTTGTTATTGTTGTTGTTGTTATTGTTGTTATTGTTGTTATTGTTGTTGTTATTGTTGTTGTTGTTGTTGTTATTGTTATTGTTGTTGTTGTTGTTATTGTTGTTATTGTTGTTATTGTTGTTGTTGTTGTTGTTATTGTTATTGTTGTTGTTGTTGTTATTGTTGTTATTGTTGTTATTGTTGTTGTTATTGTTGTTGTTGTTATTGTTGTTATTGTTGTTATTGTGTTGTTGTTGTTATTGTTGTTATTGTTGTTATTGTTGTTGTTATTGTTGTTGTTGTTGTTATTGTTGTTGTTGTTATTGTTGTTATTGTTGTTATTGTTGTTATTGTTATTGTTGTTATTGTTATTGTTGTTATTGTTATTGTTGTTATGTTATTGTTATTGTTGTTATTGTTGTTATTGTTGTTATTGTTGTTATTGTTGTTGTTATTGTTGTTGTTGTTGTTGTTATTGTTGTTGTTGTTGTTATTGTTGTTGTTGTTATTGTTGTTATTGTTATTGTTGTTATTGTTGTTGTTGTTGTTGTTATTGTTGTTGTTGTTGTTGTTATTGTTGTTATTGTTGTTGTTATTGTTGTTGTTATTGTTGTTGTTGTTATTGTTGTTATTGTTGTTATTGTTGTTGTTATTGTTGTTGTTGTTGTTGTTGCGCTCGCCAGCTTTCACCTCTGACGAAGTCCCTAGAGACCAGGAACTGAAAACTCGGGAATAAATTGTGTATCCGTATTTTTCCTATTAAGACAAGTATCTCCCAGATAGGATAGGACTGAATACTTGAGTTGCGACTTGGGTAGAGTCGTTGCAGAAATCCACCTTTGTCTTTGTCCCTGGACATGCGGGAGTACGGGGAAATGAAAGAGCGGACAGGTTGGCTAGCTGCGCTGTCGTTGAAGCCGGGCAACCAATGGATCGGGCGGGCATCATCAATGCCCTCCGAGAAGCACATTACCCCAAAAATCATGTGCTGAAGGTCTGTAAAATTTATGGTCACTAAAACTATATTCCCTATACGCCACTTGGCGTGTTGGGGGCTCTTTACTTTTTTTTTTTTAAACCAAAACACGACCATCGAAATATGCATTAAACTCCCAGACATTGAGTCATTCTTTTTCAACACCTGAAATAACATTGACTCGAAACAGATTTCATGAGTCACAATTATAAACCTACCCCTTCAAAGAAAACCGCGTCCAAATACACAAAAAAAAATATTATTGTAAAAATGACCCGCGGTCTCCATGTCAAGCAGTCTCACAAGCAACTGCCACATTAATATTCATTAGTGAGCTTTTAGTTGTTTGAGCTTGTAATTGTTTGAGCTTTTAGTTGTTTGAGCTTGTAATTGTTTGAGCTTTATGTTACTTAAAGAAATAACTTCAAATTGTACAGGAAAACAAGTAAGTAAACATTTGCATATGGATTGAATTCCTGGAAGGGAATTTTGGAATAATTGTTGTTAGCGTTTGATTGCGTCTGGAAAATGTATATTTAAATCGAAAAGAAAATAAATTAGTCGTGTCTATTTGAAAAAAAAAAGTTTCTTGCTAGACTTTTATAACACAAAGAGAGGTAATAATTATTAGCGTTAATGAAGCTAAAGTTATAATTATAGTAAGAGAAATAGCAGAAATATATATATATATATATATATATATATATATATATATATATATTAATAGAAACAAGAAAAATAGTTCTTAAATGGTATGTAGAGCCAGTCTTAACATATGGATGTGAATCATGGACAATAGGACAACAGACAAGAAAATCATTGGAGGTTGTAGAAATTGAGTTTTACAGAAGGATGTTGAGAATACCATGGACAGCTAAGAAGTGTAATTAAAACGTTCTGAAAAAGGCCAAAGCAAAAGGAGAGCTAATTTCCAATATTAGGAAGAAACAATCATCATTTTTTTTGGTAATGAGAAGGTTACAGCTGGAATATATTGTAACAACTGGAAAAATTTAGGGACGAAGAGATAGAGGGAAGCAAAAATAAAAAAATACCAGACAGCTTAAGAGAATGGCTTTGCAGAAGGTCAACAACAGAAATGATAAATAACTGTCGAGATAGAGAGTTGTGGAGAGACATGAACACCTACGCCAGCAGACCCGGTACTTGATGATATATATATTTAAACAAGAATTGGAAAGCG